>BSBK01002324.1:0-208967 GCA_027943335.1 Chamaecyparis obtusa
GAATTGAACTAAAATTGACATAGGTCATAGGAAATAAATGCCCCACCTATTCGGTTGTCTTCTGCATTTTGAGTTTCTTATTACAATCAGGAGAAGAATATTACTCTCCACATGGTTTTGGACAACAACATTTGTACTTCCTCTTCACAAATATATTTCTTCCCTCATCTTGCTACCTATTGATACCGACAAAGTGAATCTAGGCATTTCTGCCATGTAATGGGAGAAAAATGGTTTCCTATTTATTGATATGTGTCTAAATAACACATGTAAGAACCTTTTCTTTGATATTTCTCACTAACCCTTTAGAAATGAAAATGTTTACAAAAACTGGCATGTACTTGCATGAGGACATTATATATTATAGGAATCCCACATAGAAGTAGCTGGAAAGCCACTCAAAAAGTAGTAACTAATAGCAAGTGGGATAATGCAGACGCTTTAATAAACCACTATCTTCTTTACTCAAGCAACATCTAGTTCATCTGCTCGACTGGGGCATGTTTGGGAACAAACAGTCTCCATTTAAACTCAAGTCTCTGGAAGTGTAGTTATATTTTTCAGTGGAGGAGATACACCCATTGGATCTGCAATAACTTTATGGTCACTGGAATTTCCACTTCTATTCAATTGGGATACTCTTTCCAAAATTGCATCTACCCTTTTACCAATTTGGGAAATCAATGGGTCTATTTGTGGACCTCGAAGGAGTTGGTCACCTAAATGAGAACTTGAGATGAATCAGAAAACTTCTCTATGAAAGAGATCAATACCTTGAGAAGCTCTCCATTTTTAAGCTGAATTAAAACCTTGGACCATAGATGGCTTCCTTTTGTTGTAAAATGAGGAGTGAGACTACCTTGCCAAAGGTGGCAATGAACTTACATTTGAGGGATATTGCCCAACATGAGTAACCCGGTTTCCCAAGTCCTGTAAATGTAAGACCATTGATGAATAGGCATTTCTAATAGAAATATTTGTGGTTCTAGAATGAAGTGCATGACCAAATTCTTTTCTTGCTAACAAACCAATTTGAGGCTTCATTTCACATTGCTCTATGATAATTCCACAACACTTGTTACTTCTCTATCTGAATTTTTTGTGACAATTTACATGTGCACTGAAGAGCTTTTGTCACTACTTGAGCTACTAGCAGATGGTGAGTACTCATCATCATCATCTGATATAGGCTCACACGCATATCTTACTTCTTTCCTTTGTCACTTTCCCCTTCCTAGCTCTTCCTCCTTATCTGTAACTTCTATCATGGGTCCAAGAAGCTCTTCCCACTCTTTCCCATTAACTATGAGCTTTTACTCTTTGTCCTAAGTAATTGCCATACCTTGGATGGCACCAAGATAACCATTTTCTTCTGAAATGTCCTTTTGTCTCACATTAAAATATCTCTATTAAGAAGATTTTCTATATCTTCCTTTGTATATTGAATAGATGTAACTACAATCCCATGTTCATCAAGAATATTCCTTGCACCGTTGAGTAATATATCATGCAATTCCTTAATAGTTTCATTCTTAACAGAATTCATAACTAGATTTTCCATAGCCAATTTTCTTCTTGATCACTGCAATATTTTCTCCTCAACTGAACATTTTGTAATCAGTTGATATACAATCATAGTTTTCTCTTGGCTAATCCCATGGGCTCACGATTGAGCTTGTAGATCCACAAAAGGGTTGAAATGTGGATCTGGTGGAAGAGTAGTATTAGCAAGAATTCATTCACTAACATCTCATCTTTATAACAACTAAATTTGGATTCACTAGAAGCATTAAAAAATCTGAATTGGACTTTTAAAGAATTCTTTCTAGTATTCTGGACTCAATTGCCGATGCATTTTAGCAAAATGTAGCAAAGAAATAGAATCAAACTATCTGAGGAAGATACAATAGCCGATCTGCATCCTTTGGATCAAAAAGATGATCTGTAAAACTTAACCTAAAAATTATGTTCTGCTAACAAAAATGTCTAATCATGTAGCAAAGTACAGAAGCTTGGGAAAGGTGTAACGAATTAATATGCAAATATATTTGTCTGTAACAGTATTTTTTGCATTTATTATGATATTAATTTGATTTGATGCACCTTCATTATTTAATCGATCCCTTCCCTTTCATTTCACTTGGTTTGCTCATTTTGCACATCATAGGTCAGGATTTGATAGCGGATATGACCTTGGTACTGCCGATGTTAATGATAAATTTTACCTTTTAGCTATTATTTTTTTGTCATTTTTCCTGTATGATGCTTTTGTATACAAATTGTGGATATTCTCTGAGAAACTTTTCATTTTTTCCTGTAGAATGCCTTTGTATACAAATTTTGGAGAATCTCTTGTGAAAATATGGAAATTATAATCTTCCTCCTAGAGCATACATTAATGAAGTTCTTCATGCCTTAGCAGAGGAAGCTGATTGGATTGTTGAAGCTTATGGCACTACATACAGAAATGTGGTATGTATTTTTGGCCTAAATTTATTTCTCATTTCTTTTAGGTCTTTAAAGGTGGTTAGATAAATATTTGTATTAAATGTGCCTTTTACAGGCACCGTAAACCCTAGCTATGTAGAAATGGAGGCTTTGAAGAATAGTTCACTAGAGTTAGAGAGAGAGGGAGGGAGAGAGGGGGAGAGAGAGAGGGGTCCTAGTATGCCTTATCATGCATTATGACCCATAGGAAGTTGGCATGACGCCTATAGACACATTGGAATGGTCAAGTGTGCCTTAAGGGGTCCTAGGACCCCTTCGGACACACTTGAGCATTCAAATGTGTCAAAAGGGGTCATGGGGACTCCCTAGGTGTCCTAGTACACCTTATCATGCATTAGGCCCCCTAGGAAGTCCCCATCACCCCTTTTGATACATTGGAATGCTCAAGTGTGTCTTAAGGGGTCCTAGGACCCCTTCAAACACACTTGAGCATTCAAATGTGTTAAAAGGGGTCATGGGGACTCCCTAGGTGTCCTAGTATGCATTATCATGTGTTAGGACCCCTAAGAAGTCCTCATGACCCCTTTTGACACATTAGAATGCTCAAGTGTGTCTTAAGGGGTCCTAGGACCCCTTCAGACACACTTGAGCATTCAAATGTGTTAAAAGGGGTCATGGGGACTCCCTAGGGGTCCTAGTATGCCTTATCACATGTTATGACCCCTAGAAAGTCCTCATGACACCTTTTGACACATTGGAATGATCAAGTGTGTCTTAAGGGGTCCTAGAACCCCTTCAAATGCACTTGAGCATTCAAATGTGTCAAAAGGGGTCATGGGGACTGCCTAGGTGTCCTAGTATGCCTTATCACACATTAGGACCCCTAAGAAGTCCTCATGACCCCTTTTGACACATTGGAATGCTTAAGTGTGTCTTAAGGGGTCCTAGGACCCTTTCAGACACACTTGAGTGTTCAAATGTGTCAAAAGGGGTCATGGGGACTTCCTAGGGGTCATAGTACACCTTATCATATGTTAGGACCCCTAAGAAGTCCTCATGACCCCTTTTGACACATTAGAATGCTCAAGTGTGTCTTAAGGGGTCCTAGGACCCCTTACAACACACTTGAGCATTCAAATGTGTCAAAAGGGGTCATGGGGACTCCCTAGGTGTCCTAGTACACCTTAACACGCATTAGGACCCCTAGGAAGTCCACATGACCCCTTTTGACACATTGGAATACTCAAGTGTGTCTTGAGGGGTCCTAGGACCCCTTCGGACACACTAAATCATTCAAATGTGTCAAAAGGGGTCATGGGGACTCCCTAGGTGTCCTAGTATGCCTTATCACATGTTAGGACCCCTAGGAAGTCCCCATGACCCCTTTTGACACATTGGAATACTCAAGTGTGTCTTAAGGGGTCTTAGGACACCTTCGGACACACTTGAGCATTTGAATGTGTCAAAAGGGGTCATGGGGACTCCCTAAGGATCCTAGTACACCTTATCACATGTTATGACCCCTAGGAAGTCCTCATGACCCCTTTTGAGACATTGGAATGCTCAAGTGTGTCTTAAGGGGTCCTAGGACCCCTTCGGACACACTTGAGCATTTAAATCTATCAAAAGGGGTCATGGGGACTCCCTAGGTGTCCTAGTATGCCTTATCATGTGTTAGGACCCCTAGGAAGTCTCCATGACCCCTTTTGACACATTGGAATGCTCAAGTGTGTCCTAAGGGGTCCTAGGACCCGTTCGGACACACTTGATCATTCAAATGTGTCAAAAGGGGTCATGGGGACTCCCTAGGTGTCCTAATATGCCTTATCACATGTTAGGACCCCTAGGAAGTCCTCATGACCTCTTTTGACACATTGGAATGCTCAAGTGTGTCTTAAGGGGTCCTAGGACCCCTTCGGACACACTTGAGCATTCAAAATGTGTCAAAAGGGGTCATGGGGACTCCCTAGGGGTCCTCTTATGCCTTATCACATGTTAGGACCCCTTTATGTGTATTATCATCATCTGATAATACATGTATTATATACATTAGTATATGTATTAAATATATATATATATATATATATGAGGCATATGATATATATAATATGCCTCATAAATATATATATATATATATATATATATATATATATATATATATATATATATTTTTATATTTATATATATACACATTAGTATATAATACATTAGTATATGTATAATATACATTTTATATATTATATACCCCATTTTATATGTAAAAGTTCAATTTTTTTCATTTGCTCCCGCCCTTTTTTCATCTGCCTGGGAATATCGGCTACCTGATTTGTAATCAAGTACCTAATTTTGGACTGGTAATATTTGACCAAAATATTCCCTATCCCCACAGACTAGAGAAGCACGGGATTTCATACTTTTTCACGCGTTGCAGAAAAAAAAATGTGATTTGGAGCTGATTTTTTTATTTTTGTCAACTTGTGGTCTCACCATGGGAAGCAGCAGTCATTGAAAGGCTAAACGCAAGAGGAAGGTGACAGATGAAGAAATTCAAGCATATAGGGAAAAAGATAAGGAAAATCACTGAAGAAGGAGAGAAGGTATGGTAAACATTGGTCAAGGTGACCTCGTAAATGTAGTTGTAAGTGAAGAGGATGTTGAATTCTCAAAAATAATATGGAAATTAATTTTCAGAATAATAATGTATGGAGTGAAGATGAAAATGTAGAGATGGAGAATGAAAATGTAGACTTGGGGAATGAAAATGTAGATTTGGGGAATGAAAATGTAGATTTGGGGAATGACAATGAATGGAATGAAGATGAAAATGTATAGATGGAGATTGAAAATGTAGACTTGGGAAATAAAAATGTTGCACAAGAACCACATGAACGTTACACATCTCCAAATTATATGTGAAATGCAGTCCCTTGCAATAAAGATAATCAATCTTCAAATTTGGGGCTTTCAAAGAATAACTAAATGGTTAATTGAAATTGAGGAGAACATTATGAATAATTGGGAAGGAAAGAGGTCACATAGAACCGTTAGGTTGTGGGCTTCAAGACTTTACGATAAATTTTTTGGAAACAAGACATTGGTTGAGCAATGTCAAATTTTTGTGCAGTTGTTAAAGATGCAAAAGATGAGACCTGTGCTTGTGAAATTGAAGATTCATGTGAACAAGAAAATGGAGAGAAATGCCATTGTTGTGAGAATCTTTTCAATACTCTCAATAGCATTGGGAAGACTAGTAGATAAAAATACAAGAGAGTTTCTCGGAGGGTTATTACAACCTCCTTAGTAAGTCATCAGTTGAGAAAGGCTCGTTTGATGAGACAAACTTGTGTTGACTTCAATATAGACCGTAAAACTTTAGGTAGAGCACTTGCAAGAAGAGAAAGACTTGATTATCCACTTCAAATTGATACATGGGCTTATGGTGGGAGACTTCCACATTTCGATAAGAAGCTAACAAATGTTGTCAAGGATGAAATTCAACAATTTTGGGATGCTAACTCAAGAGTGTCACCAAATGTAAAGGATGTCTTGAAGTTGAGAGTTGGCAATCGAGACCAAACTCCACATCCTAAACATTATGTGGAGGTCAGTCAAACAATGTTGTATAAAACAATTTGTGAGACATATTGAAAATATCACAAAGGTCTTTTGAATCTGTAAAGCCATTTTATTGTGTACCCCTTAAGATTCGAAATACATGTTGTTATACATGTTGTTGCAAATATCATGTTGAGTTTTCAATGCATCATGAATTTTTATGGTCCATTCGTTCTACTTTGCATACTAATGAAATGCTAGAGGATTGTGGTTCAAGTGGTCTTCCCAAATCATCAAGAGACTTGCTAGATCAATTTTTATGTCATAGAGATGATGGTTGTTTATTTTATAAAAAAGATTGCTTAAATACTAAGTGCTCAAAATGTGGTGGCTTGTCCAAGTTTAGAACATGTTTTCATGAGGGTTTGGAACACAATTTTGGAAAGACACTTGTCCAAAAAAAGGTATATGAAATAGTGAAATATGCATTAAAGAGTGGAGGTGAAGGCTCTAGATGTGAGTTAGTTACAAAAGAATACAATGTTGCTGATTTTATCTTAGATTTCAAGACAAATCTTTTTTACAAGTATGCAAGGCATAGTCACAGGTCTCAATGGTTGAATCAACAACTCAAGACATGTAAGGACACTTTCCCCATTGGAACTATTATATCCATTCTAGACTTTGCGGAGAACTATACATTGCAGCCCCAAAATGAGACTCAAGCTCAATATTACAATTCCATTCAGGTTGTTATTTTTGTACACATCACATATAGACATTCCCCTGATAGTACAAAAGATGAGCGAAAGATAATCAGAGAGTACCATTTTTATATGAGCGATGATAGGTCTCACTCTCATGAGTTTGTTCAACATTGTTTCTAGAACTATTTTGACTTCTTGTAGGAAAATGGTATTTCTATAGATAGGCATCTCATTTGGTTGGATAATTGCATCGGTTAATTTAAGAATGCCAGAATGTTTTATTGGTTGTGTAGAATGCATGTGGAGAGAGGTGTACCTCATATTTGGATTTTTTTGAGTCAAGGCATGGGAAAGGGGATCATGACGGAGAAGGTGTGTGTGTGAAGAGAGCTCTAGTTAAGGAGCAATTGAGGATTTCAGGTGTTGTACTTCTTGATGCTCATTCTATTGTTGATTGGTGTACTTTAGCATTATCACAGGGGGGAATCTTGATTCTATAGTGCATAGATTCTTTTGGTTGGTTGAGGAGGGAACTATAGGAGGTAGATTGGATTGTCAAATAGTGAAAGACTCTTAAAAAATACATTCATTCTAAAGCTCCAATAGTAGTACATGGACCATTTGGACATGAGAGTTGGCTTGTTTTTGCCCCATGTGTTTTTAGTATGATTGGGATCATTGCGAGTCAAGTGAGTGCGTGGATACATGGGTTCCATAGTATCTAACTCCTTTATCTTTGACACTCTCTATAAGAAATGATGACATGGACACTTCAGTTGACTATGACCATCTTTCAAATCTTCTGAAGCCAGGAAATGTTTTTGCATTGGTTGCACCACAAGGGAATGATGAGAGATCAGATTATTGGTTAGCACATTGTGTACAAGGTAAACAGAAGCTTGTACAACCAATGACAAATGGTGATGGGTTCACATATCCTACTGGTTTAGTTGTTGTTGCGGGAACATGGCTATGAACATACATGATTAGAAAGAATGGAATTCCCATATTTGAAGACTATGAGAAGCACAAAACTATTCTCATGTATTCACACCTTGTTATAGCAAAAATGTCAAGTTGTCAAAGCATCAAGGAAGACCAAAGACAAAATAACTTTGGACTATTAGTATTGCTGATCATGAAGCACTATTGGAGACCCTGAAGCAAAGAGATGACCCTTCAAGAACACTTGACTAGGTAATAAGTTAACTTGGTGCATTGTTTTCTAAGTTCGTTAAGCTTAATTTCAATACATTAATTTCACCTTTCTTAGATTGTATTTTGAGTCAATAAACTTGGTTTTGTATGTGGATTGTAACTTGTGCAGGAGCACCTATGAAGATGCCTATGGTCACCATGGATCCAATCATAGATAGAAGGACAAAAGGATCCTTAATGGTTAATTGAGATCTTTTGAAGCCTATAATGGAAATTTGTAACAATCAATTTGATTTAAAAGTTAAATGTCCTAGAAGTCTTGATAAGGACTTATGACCAAAATCATGTATGGGTGGGCAATAGTGCCAAGAAGGGATCTTGCATGTCATTTACTTATGTCATTTGCATGGTTTGAATTCTTACATGTTTGATTGTTGTTTCTAATGCTTTAAGGATATTATTTTTTATCATTTCAAACAATCTATAAAAGTTAAACCTCAAACATAATAAGCTTCACATTTCAAATTTCACAAGCTTAATTATGATTAGTTTCACAGTTCAAATTTCAAACATACCACTAATAGTCATTGCAATGAAAATGGGTCAAGAAAAGAAGTGTGCATGCTTTCCCATTTGGTTCTTCTCTTATTTCAGAATGAAAACCTAATTGTTTCCACTACAGACAAGGACATGTTCCCAAGGACTACTTACTCAATCTATAAAATACAACTACTTGCAGGGTGCCCAGTGTACCATAATGCATTGTGTGTTTTATGGTCTGCAAGTGACGTGCTTTATGAGTTTGCACGAGAGAATAAAAGGGTTAACTTTTTCATTACTAAAAATGGTGTGGACTATAATTTGGTGGTTAACTTTCATGACATTGTAAATGCCAATGACAACCCCATCCTGCCCACGGAGTCACCGGATCACTCACGACCATGCTCAACCCAAGTGACCCCAAGGTGCACTAAGAACGATTGGGCAGTGATCTTCTGAGGCTCATATCTCAGACCTCATGAGAGGTGTTGAGAAACTATTAGGGGCTACAAGATTGTGTTTCTAAGGTCTACAATAACCTCTCTCAGTTTTGGGCAGTTTGAATTTGTTTGCATTTGGCAAGATGATCTCAGTCTATGCCAAAAATTCTAGTGAGGGTCAGTTGAAAGCAGCTCAGCAGCGTATCTTTTAAACTATTTGACCTAGCATTGAACTGTCTACTCCATCAGCTCTGGTTGGCTAGGTAAATGCCAATGAAAACCCTGTTCTACCCACAGAGTCATCGGAATGCTCGCGACCACGCTCAACCCAAGTGACCCCAAGGTGCACTAAGCATGATTGGGTAGTGATCTTCTGGGGCTTGTATCTTGGACCTCATGAGAGATATCGAAAAACCATTAGGGGCTACAAGATTTTGTTTCTAAGTTCTACAATAACCTCTCTTGGTTTTGGGCGATTCAACTTCATTTGCAATTGGCAAGACGATCTCAGTTGATGCCAAAACTTGTAGTGAGGGTCAGTTGAAAGTGGCTCAGCAACATATCTTTCAAACCATATGACCTAGCATCGAACTGTTTGCTCCATCAGCTCTGGTTGGATGGTTAAACACCAATGACAACCCCATTCCACCCACAGAGTCATCAAAACACTTGTGACCACGCTCGACCGAAGTGACCCCAAGGTGCACTAAGCACGATTGGGCAGCTATCTTTTTGGATTCATATCTCAGACCTCATGAGAGGTATTGACAAACCATTAGGGGCTATGGGATCATGTTTCCGAGGTCTACAATAACCTCTCTCAATTTTGGGTGATTCAACTTTGTTTGCATTTGGCAAGATGATCTCAGTTGATGCAAAACTTGCAGTGAGGGTCAGTTGAAAGCAACTCAGCAACATATCTTTCAAACCATCCTACCTGGCATCAAACCATCTTCTTCATCAGCTCTAGTTGGTTAGGTAAATGCCAATGACAACTCTATTCCACCCGCGGAGTCACCGGAATGCTCGTGACCATGCTCAACCCAAGTGACCCCAAGGTGCACTAAGCACGATTGAGCAGAGATCTTTCAAGGCTTGTATCTAGGACCTCGTGAGAGGTATTGAAAAAATATCAAGGGCTAAAAGATCATGCTTTTGAGGTCTACAATAACCTCTCTTATTTTTGGGTAGTTCGACTTCGTTTTCATTTGGCAAGGTGATCTCGGTCGATGCAAAAACTTGTAATGAGGGTCAGTTGAAAGTGGCTCAGTAGAGTATCTTTCAAACCATCTGACCTAGCATCAAACCATCTACTCCATCAGCTTTGATTGACTAGGTAAATGCTAGTGACAACCCCATTCCACTCAGTGAGTCACTAGAACACTCGTGACCATGCTCGACCCAAGTGACCCCAAGGTGCACTAAGCATGATTGGGCAGTGATCTTCCAGGGCTTGTATCTTGGACCTCGTGAGAGGTATCAAAAAAATTTTAGGGGCTATAGGATCATGTTTTTGAGGTCTAAAATAACCTCTCTTGATTTTGGGCGGTTTGACTTCATTTTCATTTGGCAAGGTGATCTCAGTCGATGCCAAAACTTGTAGTGAGGGTCAGTTGAAAGTGGCTCAACAACATATATTACAAACCCTTCGACCTGGCATTGAACCATCTACTACATCAACTTTGGTTGGCCAGTGAAATTCCAATGACAACCCCATTCTTCCCAAGGAGTCACTGGAATGCTTGCGACCACACTCGACCTAAGTGACCCCAAGGTGCACTAAGTATGATTGGGTAGCGATCTTCTAGGGCTCATATCTTAGACCTAGTGAGAGGTATCTACAAACTATTAGGGGCTATGAGATCCTATTTTTAAGGTCTACAATAACCTCTCTCATTTTTTTGCGGTTCGACTTCATTTGCATTTGGCAAGATGATCTCAGTCGATGCCAAAACTTGTAGTGAGGGTCAGTTGAAAGTGGCTCAGAAGCGTATCTTTCAAACCATCTAACCTGGCATTGAACCATCTGCTCCATTAGCTCTAGTTGGCCAAGTAAATTCCATTAAAAACCCCATTCTTCCCATGGAGTCACTGGAACACTCACGACCATGCTTGACCCAAGTTACCCCAAGGTGCACTAAGCACGATTGGGCAGTGATCTTCCAGGGCTCGTAACTCAGACCTCATGAGAGGTATTGACAAAATTTTAGGGGCTACAAGATCATGTTTCTGAGGTCTACAATAACCTCTCTCAATTTTGGGTGGTTTGACTTCATTTTCATTTGGTAAGATGATCTCAGTCGATGCCAAAACTTATAGTAAGGGTCAGTTGAAAGCGGCTTAGCAGCGTATCTTTCAAACCATCCAACTTGGTGTCAAACTGTCTACTCCATCAGCTCTAGTTGGCCGGATAAACGCCAATGACAATCCCGTTTCTCCCATGGAGTCACTAGAACGCTCATGACCACGCTCGACCCAAGTGACCCCAAGATGCACTAAGCATGATTGGGCAATGATCTTCCATGGCTTGTATATTAGACCTCGTGAGAGGTATCAACAAACCATTAGGGGCTATAGGATCATGTTTTTGAGGTCTACAATAAACTCTCTCAGTTTTGGGTGATTCGACTTCGTTTGCATTTGGCAAGGCGATCTCAGTTGATGCCAAAACTTGCAGTGAGGGTCATTTGAAAGTGGCTCAGCAATGTATCTTTCAAACCATCTGACATTGCATCGACCCAAGTGACCCTAAGGTGTACTAAGCACGATTGGGCAGTGATCTTCTATGGCTCGTATCTTGGACCTCGTGAGAGGTATCAACAAATTTTTAGGGGCTACGAGATCATGTTTACAATGTCTACAATAACCTCTCTCATTTTTGGGTGATTCAACTTCGTTTGCATTTGGAAAGATGATCTCAGTTGATGCCAAAACTTGTCGTGAGGGTCAGTTGAAAGTGGCTCAGCAACTTATCTTTCAAACCATCTGACATTGCATCAAACCGTCAGCTCCATCGGCTTTGGTTGGCCAGGTAAACACCAGTGACAACCTCGTTCTACCCACAGAGTCACTGGAATGCTCGCCACCATGCTCAACCCCAGTGACCCCAAGGTGCACTAAGTACAATTGGGCAATGATCTTCCGTGGCTCAAGTGACCCCAATATGATGAGTTATATACATAGTGAGTATATACATAGTATTGAAACAATGTAGTACTAAGTGGCTCAAATGAGTATATATAATGGTATGAAACATAAGAACATAGGAAATCTATAGAAGTTATACCTCAAACATAATAAGCTCCATGAATAGGGTATTCCAGAGTAAAGAAAAACAAATGTAGCTTCAACAAGATATAATTTAAATCATAATGATAATCATAGTCAAGATATAACTTCACCATTCAATTCCATAAACATGAATAATAAATATGTATACAAAAGATGACACAAATATAACATAAAAATGAACATGTTCTATATATACAAAGTATCAAATGTATCAAAAGTATCTCCATATACAAATATGGCACATGCCATTTCAAAATGTCTACAAAATCAATGTTTTAAGGTGTACAATGTGGCATATATGCCATCTCAAAATGTGCCAAGTGGCATCTCTAAATGACCACAAAACTAAAACTACATCCTATGTCGTACGAGGATCATCAAAATGTAGCCTCTTTGAAGAAGTGTTGGGCTCTGATTGATCCTGCATCCAAAATGAGTTCAAACCCAAGTTAGATTGCTTACTTTATATATATATATATATATATATATATATATATATATATATATATATATATATATATATATATATATATATATATATATATATATATATATATATATATATATATATATATATATATATATATATATATATATATATATATATATATAATTCATAATTCAAACACTAATTTAATTAAAATTATAATTGAATACAAATATTTTTACCTGGTCTCTCGGTCGACTACCACGATCAGGTGTCCTAGCATAAGTCCTGGGTAGTGAAGGGACCATACCAACAATACCAACTCTGACCTATAAATATATATATTTGCAATAATGAGATTAGTAGAGTGGTGCAATGTAGAGTAATAAATCTACAAAATAGGATGGTAGCATAATAAAATTACAAATTGATTGAACTAAAATTAAAACTTACATCTGGTGATCACTCCTTTGGAAAAGTGGGCTGGGTCAACAAAGATACAAAAGATTCTCGTGGGCCCTCCCTCACACTCAAAGTAACCTATGAGAGTAAAAAGATTGTCAATTATATATCAATGTACTTCATCATAACAACCCTGGTTACAAAATACAAATAACAATATGTAAAAGTCTACGTATAATCAGGCTCACTTTGAATTGAGATGCTTGTAACCCTACGCTCCCGAATCGGTGTTGGGACATCATCAATAGCCACACCCCATACAATAAAGTGCAATTAAAATATTTATTACTACACACAAGTGGCATACATATATGCATAATTAATCTTAAACAATTAACTACCTTTCCTTTGTCGACACCTAATGAAGGAACCCCCTCGTGCCCCCCACTAACATCGGCTATAGCCTGCAAGAACACAATAAGATGACAATATATTAGTAAATGTATGAATTTTATTGCTCTAATTGATAAAGATTTAAGCATGTACACCAAATGATATAAAAAAAAAGACTAATGGGTACATAATTTATAATATACCGTATAGTCATCAAGGCCAAATGAAATGGCCGAAAGTGTGGACTCATCCACCTATCTCACCTCCTCCTGTGTCATCGACTGAACATAAATGGAAAAAATATATATACATAAGTGCATGCAATCATTAAAACTAATCTAAATAAATAAATTATTTTTAAATTAAATAAGTCATGTGACAAATTTATTTATAATTTTTACTCTTACCATATCAATAGGAGTCCATGGCTCTGCGTACACCTCCTAAGCACTCTCATGAGATGTAGATGCTCCATGAGGTGTTGTAACCTTTGCAACTGCATCTCTTATATCCTCTTCATCAATAACATACTGATATGTATCAGCATCAATAAGCGGTCTGAGGCACATATTCTTACATATAATGCAAATATGGGGTTCACATACATGTGAACTCTGACGAGATGTCGATGTGCCAGCATCATCCACACCAGGAGTCAACACTGACCTAATTTGCGTGATCAACTAATCACTCAACAAATGAATGGCCCTAATAGTATGTGAGGTAGCCTCTGCAATGATATCGGGATGCTGCACTCAAGGAGGGGGTGCGACATCAGTGGGGGGGACAAAGGTAGTGGCCTTTTTGTATTGGGCAAATGGCCTAGTTTGAGGAGCTCCTCCGCCTATGCCCATGTTGGGCCTCATACTCCAATAATCAACATGGTGACCAAGCACAAACTCAGCATACAATTTTTTTATGAAATAAAATGGGACCTCCAAATTTCTATGGGGTGGTTTATCAAAAACCATCCACCAGTGATCCCAAAAGTGTGTGCGCATTGCTTCATTTGTGTACCATTTTATTGATAATTTGGGCTTTTGGGGGTCAACTTGTATTCTAGTTTTAGGATTGACAAAAAGGGCAGCTATATCTTCCTTACTTATATTAAGGGCCGCAATCCCATCATGGTCAAGCCCATCATCAAATTGGGCGTGCATATTATCACGCCAATGAAGAGCAGCATTATGTTGCTACGTGAGTGTGTCAATATTTTCAACAATTGTATTTAGTGTGGCAAGCATGGGACCTAATGTAGGTATATTTTGATATGTGTTTTGGAAACCTCATATTGTGTTCAAATTATCTTCTATCAAATCTTGTAAAGATCAAGAGTTTAGATACAACGGATTGTTTTCGGGATTGTTATTTGGTGCAGGAGGATTATTTTCTTCATTGTTGTCAACCATGCCTGATTAAATAAAAAACAAATCTAAATTTCAATCTGATTTTGTATATTATTACAAATATAAATACAAAACCCTATTTCAACAAAAAAAAACTACATTTAGCATGAAAATGAAATAAAATAATCAAAATATACAAATAATTTACTTACCGAATATGCTGGGGAGTCGACTTTGTTGTTGCCAAAATTAGATACCCAAAAATATATCATTTATATGATATTTCAAGCTATTTTCGCAAGAAAAAATGTGAAAGGAAATGAAGAAAAGGGCTTGTGGGTTTTGAATTTATGCCACAAGTATCGGGTACTCGATAACATATCAGGTACCCGATTAGGCTTGTGCTTTGGTGTCAAGTTTTCCCAGGTGTACTGACACCTAGGCCTACTAAAAATTCAACAAGCATTTTCATGCACTTTTGGATGAGTGAAAAGTGAATATTTTTCACATCGCCACTTTTTGGCCCCTCATGATCTTGCACATACCCAAAAGGATATTAGAGAAAATATTCTACTTACTGAATTTACCTCTTTTCAATAGCTTTGTGCAACACTTCATCATTATCAATTACAAGAGAGTCAATTTGATAGAAACACTCCAATGGCTCCTGTTACAGTTGATAAAAGTGATGCTGCTCCTAATCCAAGAAAAATTTAAAAATTTAACAACTATGTCAAGATAAACAAACAAGCGAATGCAATTGCTGATCAAGTTGTTATTGCATCTCACAATGCCACTTCTACAACCACTTCTTTTTTATTAAATCAAAGATATACTCCTCTTTTTGAATCTTTACATTCTATTACGAATAGATTGTTAATTGCTAATATGATTACTTTACCTCCTATTCGACCTCTTTTACCTGCTACGATTGCATCTAAATCTTTTGATCCTAAATCTTTTTTTTAATATCATCATCATAATGGTCATGATACTAAGAAATGTTATTCTTTAAAATATAAGGTTCAAGACTTAACTGATTCTAATGCCTTATCTATTGATAATCTTGATAGTAGTGGGAACAAATTTGTCTCTCCTCCGAATCAAAATCTTCAAATCTATACGAATCCTTTACACATGCATGATACTAATACCATTGCTCAACAATCTTCTATGGATATTGTGTATTATTCAAAGATGGATGATCTTAATCACATTTTTTTATTGTAGGAAAAAATAAGTTTTAAAGGAGACCAAAAACCCCGTACAAGTAGAGAATTAAAGATATAACATTAAGAAAATTGAGGAGAAATAGGACTAGGACCCAATCTACGAGAACCAAACCAGCAGAAAAAAACCACAAAACTAAACACCAGCAAAAGAATGACAACCAGGGAGAACCAAAAAATGGTAGCACCAAGAATTGAGGACACTAAGCAAACTCTATACGAGTTTCATCTACTTCCTTCTTCGCCTTAGATATCTTTTTTATGGCAGCATTGAAGTCGGAAAGCTCCTGGATTCTATCTTGGATCCTTCACCTTTTAGAAGATCGGGTACATTTACCCAAGCCCTCCTCTCTCATATCCTCATTATCCTCCATAGGTTTCTTGTTGGGGGAACTGGCATCCAGCTCCACTTTGATGGTCAGAAAATAGTCCATGGCAGAACCCATGAATAGATTATTATCCTGCATATGTTTCTTGATGGTATTCTCCAACATATCCATTCTAACTTTCATTTCCTATGCTTTCTTGTCCCTTTCCTTGTTCATGTTTCCCTCTGAAGTATTTGACCCAGACTCCAATCTTTCCTGTAGGGAATCAATCTTAGTAGAAAAAGAATGACATTTTAAATGCAAATTTTTAATTTCCTGAAATACCCATTTCAAAAGGCAAAATGAGTACATAGAAGCTGCCTTTGGAGTCTAGAGAACACCAAAGGGCGGGTCAATTTTGTCATCCATATCTTCTTTGAGTAGTTGAACATTCCATTCCTGCATATCAACAGCTTTAGCAAAGGGAATGTTCTGAGAATTGGCAGGGACATTAACTTTTTTTGCATCAGGGGAAGTCATCTCTGCATTAAGGGAAACCTTCTCCATGTCAGGGGCATCCTTTTGAATATCCAAACAAACCTCCATGATGACCTCCAGCTTAGGGGAGATGGGCACGTCATGTTCTTTAGAACTATCATATTCCACCAAGATGGGGACCTGTTCACCACCAACATCCTCCTCTTTCTTGTCATCCTCATTGTTATTCTTGATCTCAGAGGTGTTTCCCACCTCCATAGTACTAGCAGCCTCCTCCTCCATGTTCTCATAATCCCTAGAAGTTGAATTTGACACTGAATTTGAAGCATCACTAGCTTCCTCAGTCAAATCAACCGTGTCCTCATAACCATCCACACTATCAGCAGTGGTGTCAGTGTCCATACCCGCATCCTTATCCTTTCTTAATTTTTTTTTGGAAGGACTCTCCTCTTTAACAACCATCTCCCTTATACGTTTCTTAGCCAAACCAAAGGTTTTGGGCAAAGAAATGATAGGGCTAGAGATGGCAGTCTTCTTAATGTGTTCTACAATGAGGAGAACGAGCCCTTCATGCAAAATGGGTTTCTTCTCTTTCTTTCTATGCTAAGAAATACTAAGGCGAAGGGACTAAAGGATATAGTAAGGTAGAGACACCCTAATCTTGTGACAAAAATGACAAAGCAACACAAAATGGTAGGAATTGGTGTGTTTAAACCTACCGTCAAGGGTAACATACTCCATAATCACCATCATAACTATCGCCCAAATTTCCTTGAACGCAGCGACATCATAGCACTCACTTGAATCTTTCACCAAGAATTTCCCTTCAACCTTTCTTTTGGGGAAGCATCAGATGGCCTTCTCCAAAATTTTCTTATCTTTATAAAATTTGATGCCCTTAAGGCTAAGCCCAGACAACTCAGCAACGAGTTCCTCAGTTATATTCATAGTGAGACCGGCTATAGTAACCACCTCATCTTTCCAGGACTCAAAAAACATTTTTGTAGCATTGTCTTTAGTACCATGCAACCATTCCATATAAGTACTAAGACCTCCCTTTCTAAGAATTTCCTAGACCTCCAGCATTTTTTTCCATTTTGCACAGTCCTTTTGGTTACCTACGATTAAGCCCGCCATCCATGATCTCGAAGATAATAATGACACTAGCATAAGCATAGAGAAACCTATTAGGAATGGGAACACTGAGAGGGGGGAGGGTGAATCAATGTTCACTATATTTTAACATTTCACTTTAATCTAAATACTTAATTATAAATGCTTAAGTACTGAATTAAACATTCACATAAACATGCAATATGAAATCAACACATGACACCAATATGGTTACGGGGAAACCCAAATAGGTAAAAACCCTGGTGGGACTTGATACCCACTAATATTATGCACTAGTGTTTTGTGATCCTTGTTAGAAGATCCTTTACCCTATTAGGAGTAGCTTTACAATATATGAAGTACAGTAGACCTGGTTAAGGGTCAGACCCTATTAGGATTCTTTTACAATTGTCCCTGTTAGGGGAGAGGACACACTGGCCGGGAGCTCACTACTCAAAGGGGCGAAGGCTACAACCTTTTGAATAACAGATACACACTATATCTAGATCTTGGTGAATTGTGCTTTGACCTACTCTCTAGATCGGTTCCAATGTATAGCAAAAATACTCTACTTGGTCACATAAACCTTCTTTTGATGGCTCAATACTTTGTACACTCTGCTCTGCTCTGCTTATTCAACCATGAACCACATTCAAGCAATCACAAATGATTTCCTATAAATATCTTTCCTCTAAATGATATAATCAATTCAACCTATTAGAACCACCTTGAAACCATAATAAACTCCAACAAACATTCTGTCGACTCTATTATGCATGCAACATATTCTAGGACCTGTCTTAATAAAATAAATGTAGATGCACGCTACACACTATTGGCTCTGTCAAAACAACTAGATCTTTTTCCACAAGAAGAATTAGCTCATGCGCTCTTAACTAAACATCAATAACTCATCTCTAAGCTTAACTCCAAGGGTGCATACCCTAAAGATAGGCGCAACTCAATCACCAATAAAATCTTTGTCGACTCCACTGAACAAACACAAGAAACTGCTACTGGCAAATAGCAACTACATAACTTTACTTGTGTTCATCATCAGATCATGCATCCATGAACTTAACATTACTAACATGTCTTCAACATATATCCAAGCATGCAAGGCTCCATGATAACTGTACAGACAACCATACATAGAACACTACCTGTTATTCTGTCAGGAACACTACTGACACAAGCTGCTATATAACTATCTGTACTAATAGTTAACTATTGTGCCCATGATAACATGTTGATATCATGTCCATGCATCATATACTAAAATCTTACTACATCAAACTTCCACACATGCTACTTTCCATATGTTTTCATCAATGACAAACATACTGTCAGTACTGACCTGCTGGCAAATCTCCAACAATCTCCCCCTTTGGCATTGATGGCAACATGTGGAATGAAAAGCCACCACCAACCCAAATGAAAATTTCTTTAATAAAATTCTCCATTTCCTCTACTGAACTACTGTCACAACTGAATACTACTCCCCCTAAGTATGTTACTCCTATTTTTCATGACTCTGTATATTACTCCGCCTTTGACATCAATGGCAAAGGATGCCATACATTTTAAGCATTGGTACTACTCCTAAGGTAGAGTAGTCAACCTTCCATCAGTCCCTAAGGACTTATGCCTTTCCTTCTTTCTTCTAAGAAAAATCAGGGAAGGGAATTACTCCCAACTTCTCCCTGAGATACTCAAAAGTATCCTTAGGCAAGGGCTTTGTGAATATGTCTACCAACTGATCTTTAGTATTCACATAGTCCAACTTGACTTCCTTCTCTACCACTTTCTCTCTTAGGAAGTGATACTTGATCTCAATATGTTTTGTCTTTGCATGCATCATAGGGTTCTTCGACATATTGATAGTGCTAGTGTTATCACAATGAATAACAATAGGATAATCAATCTGAATTCCAAAATATTTTATCATCTACTTGATCCACACAATTGTAAAACAATTCAGGGCTACTACAACATACTTTACTTCTATTGTTGACTAAGAAATACAATTTTGTTTCTTGCTTGTCCAGGTGACTAGTCTATCACCAAGAAACACTACTCCTCCTGAGGTACTCTTTATGTCATCTACACATCCTTCCCAATCTGCATCAGTGTACACATGAAGCTCAACATTTTCTAAATTAGGATACCATAGACCATAGTCTATAGTGCCTTGTAAGTATCTAAATATCCTCTTTACTGCCATGAGGTGACTTTTCTTAGGCTCTGTTGCAAATCTTCCAACTATGCCAACTACATTTGAAATATCAGGTCTGGTATGAGTAAGATAAATCAATTTTTCAATCATGGACTTATACAATGTTATATCAACTACTGGTGATTCATCTTCCTTTGTAAGCTTGCATCCAGTAATCATAGGTGTCCCTACTAGCTTGCAATCATCCATCTTGAATTTCTTTAATATTTCATTCACATATTTGGACTGATTAATGAATATACCTTTCTCTGTATGTTGCACATTTAATCCTAAAAAGTACTTGATAGGACCAATCATACTCATCTCAAATTCATTTTGCATCTCCTTAGCAAATTTAGCACTAAGTTTGTCATTACCTCCAAAGATAATGTCATCGACAAATATAGCTACAAGTAACAAACCTTTAGATGTCTCTCTAGTGAATAGATTACAATTTGCTGCTCCTTTCTTGAATCCAATCTTTGGTATGTATCCATCTAGTCTCTCATACCATGATCTAGGGGCTTGCTTAAGTCCATAGAGGGCCTTCTTCAGTCTTCAAATCATATCAGGTCTATCTGATAAGGTGAATCCTTCTGGCTGCTCAATGTATACTTCTTCTTTCAGATCTCCATTCATGAATGTTGATTTGACATCCATCTAATAAACTTTGAAGTTTTTAAATGTGGCATAAGCTAGAAACAACTTAATAGCTTCTAATCTGCTCATAGGTGCAAATGTGTCTGAATAGTAAATGTCTTGTTTTTGCCCATATCCTTTACATACTAATCTTGCTTTGTTCCTTACTACTATACCATCTTCATTCATCTTGTTTCTGAATCTCCACTTAGTTCCAATCACATTCTTATCACTAGGTCTTAGGACCAATTCCCAAGTGCCATTCTTAATAATCTGAACAAGTTCTTCTTTTATAGCATCACGCCAATCTGAATCATTACAAGCATCTTCAACACTTAAAGGTTCAATCTGAGATAGCAAACATACCGCATCACTACTAGATGACTTCTTAGCTTGTGATCTTGTTAAGACTTTCCCACTCTGATCTCCAATGATGTCCTTCTTGGAATGGTTTCTAGATGTAAACTTTGGATCTTTAGTTGATGTAGACTCATCAACCTTAGGATTTTCTTCTTCACTTGTCTCAGGGTCATTGAATAAGACATTGATACTATCAAACATTTCTTCAATAATTGTCTCACTAGAAGAGGGCCTAGGTTCTTCCTCAATCATGGGTGAGTAATCATGATATCTTTCTTGAATCATAAACTTTTCATCAATCTTCACATGAGCACTTTCAATGATCTTTTTCAATCTTAAATTGAAACATCTATAAGCTTTACTTTTAGTAGAGTAACCAAGGAAAATACCTTCATCACTTCTTGCATCAAACTTACCTACTGCTTCATCCCTCTTGATGTAGGACTTGCTTCCAAAGATTCTGAAGTATTTTACTATGGGAACATTACCAAACCATAGCTCATATGGTGTTTTGTCAGCACCAGGCCTTAACTAAATTCTATTGATTGTGTAGACTAATGTATTGACCACATCTCTCCAATAGGTGTGTGCAAATTTTCCTTCTATCATGATGGTGCACGCTATATCTAGAATGATCCTATTCCTTCTCTCTGCAATTCCATTCTACTGAGGTGTTCTAGGTGCACTTAATTGTCTCTTTATGCCATGTTCTTCATAGTACTCATAAAATCTGTCAGAGGTGAATTCTCCTCCTCTATCTGATCTCAAACATTTTATCTTTAATCCAGATTCATTCTCAACCTTAGCTTTGAATATTTTGAACTTATGAAATGCTTCTGAGTTATCTTTCAAGAATGCAACCCACATCATCCTAGTACAATCATCAACAAACAAAATGAAATACCTTTCAACATAGTATAATCTTGTTTGAGTTAGACCACATAGGTCTATATGAATCATATCCAACTTGTTTTCTACTGAATTGTGCTTGCTTCTGAATGAATTCCTCACATGCTTACCCTTCACACATTCCCTATATAAATTATCAATTGGCTTTTCTATGCTAGGTAGATCTCTTACTACCTTAACATTGCTTATCTTTACTATGTTATCAAAATTGATATGACATAGTCTTTTATTCCACAACCAACTATCATCAACTTTAGCAACAAAACAACTTGCTTCTGAATTGAGTTGAAAAACATTACCTCTTGTCTTTGAACTTGATGCAATCATAACACCATCCTTGTTATTAATGATGCATTTGTCATCTTTGAACTCCAACGGATATCCTTTTCCAAGTAATTGTCCAACACTGAGAAGGTTATGTTTCAAACCATCAACATAGAGAACATCATCAATACTGTTCTTACCATCCAATGTGATGGCTCCTCTACCAACTATAGGTTTAGGAGTGTTGTTACCAAATCTGACTATACCTCCCTTGTATTTGTCTACATGAACAAATGTGCCTTTATCACCTGTCATGTGATGTGAACAACCACTATCTATGATCCAGTCTATCCTTATGTCTGCTCGGGAAATCAATGCTAGCTCTTGTTTCTCTTTCATATCTTTATTATTCATTTTATCTACAATAGCAATTAATCCAATTTCTTCTTCACCTAATTCTTCATCTAAAACTCCATCTCCAGCAAAGTAACATTCCTTAGAGTACTTAGGCTTGTAATCCTTTTTGAACTTTCTAGCTCTAGTAGGACACTTAGATGCAAAGTGACCTATCTTATTGCATGAAAAGCACTTAAATGTCAATTGACCTTCATACTTTCCTTTTCCTTTATTTTCTCTTTTGGAAATCATAGCAATAAAATCATCTAAAGTTTTCTCTTCATCATCATCATCATCAAAATTACCAGAAGTGTTTGTAGATTTCTTACCATGAACTATTGCTTTGAAGGCTATCTCACTTTAGGTTCGGTCTTCAATCTTGAAATCTCAAAAGCTGAGATCTTGTTGATCAAGGTCTCTCTCTTGAAATTTGCTATAAGCTACATGGTCTCATCAAGGATGTTGATCTTGTTTTAATATTCTGGAGTGAGTGTATTCATCAACTTGTCCATAATATCTTCCTCTGAGATCTCTCCACCATTGTTTCTGATTCCAGCAACTGCTTCATCTATCCTTTGATTATAAGCTCTAATATTTTCTTCTAGCAGCATCTCTAATGCATTGTATCTTTTCTTCCATTTTTTCGTGCCCGCATCCTTTGCTTGTTTGTCTCCTTCAAATATGTCTACTAGGTACTTCCATATCTTGTTTGCAATGTCCTCCTTCTTTATTTCTAAAAACTCACTATCTGATAGTGCGTTGATGAGGGCTTCTTTGGCAATAGCATTCTAATGAAACAATTCCTTTTGTGTTTCAGTAGCATCATCCTTTCCAAGGTCTTCTAGGGTAGGTATCTTGGCTTCTTTGATAGTTACATTAAAAACTTCAAAACCAATGCACTGTAAATGTGTCCCCATCTTGTTCTTCCAATCAAGATAATTCTCTCCATCAAACTTAGGACTCTCTTTCTTGAAGTATGCCATTTGATCAACCTCAAGCTGTTAAAATTTCTCTCCAAGGCACTTGGCTCTGATACCAATTGTTAGGAATGGGAACACTGAGAGGTGGGGGTGAATTAGTTTTCACTGTATTTTAACTTTTCACTTTAATCTGAATACTTAATTATAAATGCTTAAGTACTGAATTAAACATTCACATAAACATGCAATATGAAATCAACACATGACACCAATATGGTTACGGGGAAACCCAAATAGGTAAAAACCCTGATGGGACTTGATACCCACTAATATTATGCACTAGTGTTTTGTGATCCTTGTTAGAAGATCCTTTACCCTATTAGGAGTAGCTTTACAATATATGAAGTACAGTAGACCTGGTTAAGGGTCAGACCCTATTAGGATTCTTTTACAATTGTCCCTGTTAGGGGAGCGGACGCACTGTCTGGGAGCTCACTACTCAAAGGGGCAAAGGCTACAACCTTTTGAATAATAGATACACACTATATCTAGATCTTGGTGAACTGTGATTTGACCTGCTGTCTAGATCGGTTCCAATGTATAGCAAAAATACTCTACTTGGTCACATAAACCTTCTTCTGACGGCTCAATACTTTGTACACTCTGATCCGCTTTGCTTATTCAACCATGAACCACATTCAAGCAATCACAAATGATTGCCTATAAATATCTTTCCTCTAAATTATATAATCAATTCAGCCTGTTAGAACCACCTTGAAACCATAATAAACTCCAACAAATATTCTGTTAGCTCTATTATGCATGCAACATATTCTAGGACCTGTCTTAATAAAATAAATGTAGATGCACACTACACATTGTCGGCTCTATCAAAACAACTGGATCTTTCTCCACAAGAAGAATTAGCTCATGCACTCTTAACTAAACATCAATAACTCATCTCTAAGCTTAACTCCAAGGGTGCATACCCTAAAGATGGGTGCAACTCAATCACCAATAAAATCTTTGTTGACTCCACTGAATAAACACAGGAAACTGCTAGTGGCAAATAGCAACTACATAACTTTACTTGTGTTCATCATCAGATCATGCATCCATGAACTTAACATTACTAACATGTCTTCAACATATATCCAAGCGTGCAAGGCTCCATGATAACTGTACAGACAACCATACATAGAACACTACCTGTTAGTCTGTCAGGAACACTACTGACACAAGCTGCTATATAACTGTTTGTACTAATAGTTAACCTCTGCACCCATGATAACATGCTGATATCATGTCCATGCATCATATACTAAAAGCTTACTACATCAGACTTCCACACATACTACTTTCCATCTATTGTCATCAATGACAAACATATAGTCAGTACTGGCCTGCTGGAAAATCTCCAACAAAACCAAATGTTGGAAGCAAAGGAAACTTTGAAATAAATAGAGATTAACTCATGTCTGTAATTAGTAATCTCAAGAAAGGCACCACTTTTCATAATCATATTACCCTTTTTGATAAAATGTGTCTTGTCATCATAATTTCTTGAGATACACCCAATCCACCCTTTTTTCTTTGAGACCTATCAAAAGCTAGCTTGGCTTTCATATCAAAGATGAGATTGGTACATATGTGCTAGATCATGATGTCCTTAGCTTTAACCACAAAGTTGGCTAGCTCATCAATGGTATAGTTTGCTTCCCAGTAAGCATGAGAAATAATGACTTGTTCAAAAGACTTAATAATTACCCGAGATTCCTCGATTATCACCTTAATAGACCATGATGACTTTTTAATTTCATTAAAGCACCTTAATATATTCATTGAATCTCCTTCAATCCAAACATTTTAAGCCATATTATTCTTAATAATTTTATGGGTTTGAAGAAGGGCCATGGCTTCTACCACGTGGTTGGTTTGTACCCCAATGGGAATCACCATGACAACAAGGCAATTTGCCATGTCATTCCTTAATCACATTGTTAATCAAGTGGAGCATGTTTTTCAATCTATATCTCCACCTTAGCCTCAACCTCAGTTTCAATCTCAAGTTCAATCTCAACCTATACCAAAACCATAGCCTAAATTGAAAATTCAGCCTAAACCTCAACAACAACCTAATAATAAAAGACCTTGGGAATTTTTGATTACCTTTGATGATTTTGAGACTATTAAGGCTCCTGATGGTCCCCATTATATTTATGCTAGGATTTCTCAGATACCTACTTCTGGTTGTCTTATTGATCCTACATCCTTAGTCAATGTTATTACTGAAGAAAATATTTTTATGAAAAATTTGCAATGTGATTCTTATGATACATCAGATGTGTGGATTCAAACTTGTAATGGTTTTCTTTATCCATCATTTGGTTCTATTAACTTTCCAGTTGAACTTTGTGGTAAAATTGTGAACACTACCTTTGTTGTTGTTCCTACTTCTGATCAGTTTCAAGTTAAGCTTGCATTTGCCATGGTTAAATGCCATGCATGATGTTGCTTCACCTATCCATAAATGTCTTAAATTTTTTCATGATGAAGAAGTGAAGATGGTTAATCATAGTTTATATCAACCTTCTAGGCCCAGGGATTGTGCTACTCTTGATTTCTCTTGGCCTTCATTACCTAATGCATGTCCTTCTTGACCTGATAATCTATTCTTCTCATATCAAGCCTATAAGCATCCTAAGATTCTCAAATTAAGTGTACCCATTATCAATCATAATTGTGGTCTTTTTCCTACACTTTCCATACCTCCTTTATCCATGGCTTCTACATCTGTTAATCAAGTTCCCACTATTGATCATCTGACTACTAATAATCATATTAATCCTCCTAAAGAACTTGTGAAGGATCCTGTAATTGTTCCTCCTAGTTCTCAACATATTTCAAGAAAAGAAAAACATAATCGATCTACTAATGAATGTCTTAATAAGTGTCATGCTCAAGCTAAAGCTTGTAATTCTATTCTTCAAAATTCTTTACTTTCTTCTAATAAGCCTATGCATGATATTGTTACTAATAATGATGTTAAGATGCATGATTATGATGATTCTATTCGTATCTTAGATCCTATTTTGATTAATCTGGATGAAGAAGATACTCTTGATGATGTTAATGATGAGTATGAGACTATTTACATTGACATTGATTTACCTAATATGCTTTCATCACAATTAACACTTACACCTATTATCAAACATTGTGATTCTCAAGAGGATCCTTGTTTGGAACTGGCTATCATTCCTACTATGTTGGATATAGTCCCTCTTGCAATTCACCCACCTTTCCTAAATGATATAGAACAAGATGGGGAGAGTAGGCAACATGCTTGATTAGCTTGTCCTTTATGGTAGCTTTGTTGTGTGTTTTCCTATTGTATTGTGCTTCTCCCGTGATGTGTTTGCTAAATGTTGTTAGATTCTTTTATACAACCCTTGTTACTTTACTGGTACAAGGTGATAAAGGAATCGAACTTGTTATACAATTCCTCCATATGTATCTCTATTCTTCTATATTTTTTTTCATGTTATGTTGTACTTGTTCTACTATTCATAAATTTTTCCTTGTGTAATCTGCTTGGATCTGTGACTTGGTAGCACTGATTCTTTTTGGTCTCCAGGTCATGGTCTGAAAAGATTCTTCTTTGCATCTCTTATGTAATATTTCCTCCTTTGTGATTGTAGTTCTACTTTCTTTAGGGAATGATGTCAATTCATTTGCAATAATATCATATATATATTATCTTATGATCATACTAACCCCATGGTAGGTAGATCTCTTTTGTGTTCTCTGTATGATTATGTGGTATTTCCCTTGATTTATCTTCTCTTGGGTGCATCTCATGGTGGAAACATAATAAGTGGAGTTGTTTATGTTTCTGTTAAAGCCATTTCTCCTGTTAAAGTGTTAGCAATGACTTTAACGTTGGGGCATACGCTCTGCTCACCTATTACACACACACACTTTTTGATACACATATATTATTTTTCAAGGATAATTTTCTCCCTTTTTGGATTATTGACTAATCCTTAAAGCATGGATTTATATTTTAGGATCTCTTGATCCCTCCAATTACAAATTTTTTATGCCTTCATGTCGAAGGTGTCCTTAAGACTAGATCTCTTTTGCTTTTGGTTTTACTCTTATGGAATAGAATATTCCTAAGGGTGAATTCTTGATGGGTTGACTAGTGAGTAGCCACATTCACTAGGTGGTTAAATTCCATCTTTCCAATTGCATCATTTCCTTGTGTGGTTCACAATGGGATATAAGTTCTCATTGGGTGAGGTAATCATACCCTCTCTCTCTCTCTCTCTCTCTCTCTAGAGATGTCTCTCTTATTGTGATCTTGGAGTTGATGAAGACTTGACTCCCTAGGGGCTTGAGGATCTCTTTGTCCCTTTGATTTTAATAAGATTATCTTTTTATTATGATCTCCTTTACCAAAAGTTTGCATCGAGTCCATACTCTTGCTATAGTGGGGGCTTAATGTATCATCTTAAAATGGAAGCACTTCCATGATAAGAGTGTTTAACCCTCTGAGTAAGTGTTCTGGTGTCATGTCAAGCACCTTGATTAGGTCTTTTCATGGATCTATCTATTTCCCCCCTTTTCTTCTTCTCTTCCCTATTTTCAGCCTCTTGCTGACAAAATTTCTTTGAGAAATTGGAGACTTTGACTTTTTGGGTCAAGGATGACCTAAACCCTGACATAGGTCAAGGTTGACCTTGACTCTAACCTAGGGCATAGTCAACCTCATCCCTAACTCTAGGTCAAAATTTTAATTTTTGGAAGTTTTGGGATGTCAGGCTTCAGAAAGTTTTATTTTCCCCCTTTCGGGTCAGCTGTTTTAGGTTTTAGAATGCTAAACTCTTAAATTGCATTTAATCTAGGTCCATTTATAGGGGTTAAGATTAATTGGGATTTAATTCTCCAAGACCTAATCAAGGTGCTTGACATGACACCAAACCACTTACTCAGAGGGTTAAACACTCTTATCATGGAAGTGCTTCCATTTTAAGATGATACATTAAGCCCCCACTATAGCAAGAGTATGGACTCGATGCAAACTTGTGGTAAAGGAGATCATAATAAAAAGATAATCTTATTAAAATCAAAGGGACAAAGAGATCCTCAAGCCCCCAGGGAGTCAAGTCTTCGTCAACTCCAAGATCACAATAAGAGAGACATCTCTAGAGAGAGAGAGAGAGGATGTGATTAACTCACCCAATGAGAACTTATATCCCATTGTGAACTATAAAAGGAAGCCTTCCTCTCTCCTTTTCACATCCACAATCAAGCAATTGCATTTGATTTTTATAAGCTTTTGCAATCAAGTAGCAAGCAAGAAGGATAAGGAAAGAAAGAAACCATTCATTCATCTTCAAGCAAGCATTTAAGTAATCATCCATTCAAGAATTCATCAAGGAGATCCATTGTTAGCTATTGAAGGATTCAATCTCTTTGGAGTCCCCTTGAAGATTTCTCCTTCCACATTCATCTAAGCCTCTTTCTATGCAAAGATCCATTCAAGATTGGTGTTGAAGATTTAATTCCATTGATTTGAGACATCCTATACATTTCTACATTCATTTGGAGCATCCCTACTTGTGGATTCAAGGATTTCAATCCTCCACAAGGACTTCAACATAAGCAAGGTGAATAGTTCCATTTAGTTTTTTCATACATATTACAATTTCAATTAAATTTCAAGGTTGATTCCAAAATGGGGTTTGACCAAGGCAAAACCCCCATCCAAACAACTATATCATCTTAAAATGGAAGCACTTCCATGTTAAGAGCATTTAGCCCTCTGAGTAAGTGGTTTGGGGTCATGTTAAGCACCTTGATCAGGTCTTTTCATGTATTTGTCTTTCTCCCCGCTTTCCACTTCTTCCCTTCACTTGATTTCTTCATTTTAGGTGAAATTAGGGTTAGGATCCCGAGGATTCTCCTTAATTTCTCTCTTCTATGGCTCTATTTTCTAGGTAGGATTTAGAAATAGGTCCTCCTAGCCTTCATCATAATAATCATAGGATTTTATGTCTATCCCTAGCATTCCATCCTATTCTGATATCATTTCTAAGTTTTTGGGCATCCCCGAGACCTCCTGACCTAGTTCTGATTGAATCTGGGCCTAGGGTCAAATTCAAGGTTGATCCTAACTAGGTTAGGATCGAGTTCAAACTTGACTAGGTTAGGATCAAGCTCAAACCTAACTAGGTTAGGTCCAACCTTGATTTTTCCCCCCTCATTCAAATTTCCAATTTCCTTGATTTTCGGGCATCGAGTTTTTGGGATATTTGTTTTCTCACCTCCGTGTCAGCCATTTCGAGTTTCAGAATGGTAAATCTTCTAATTGCATTTAATCTAGGTATATTTTCTAAAGGTTAGGACCTAATTGGGATTTAATTCTCCAAGGTGGCCCCTCTAGAGGAGTGTGCCCTAGTTCACTATAAAAGGAGGCCTTCCTCTCTCATTTTCACATCAAGTTTTCATATCTCATCTCATCTCAAGCAATTGCAAGCTCTCAAGTGCAATAAAGAATTCAAGTATTCAAGAAAGCCTTCAAGCATTCAAGTGTTCAAGCATTCATCCATCAAGAAGATCCATTGTTAGTCATTGAAGGATTCAATCTCTTTGGAGCCCCCTTGAAGATCCATCCTTCTCCATTCATTCAAACCTTCTCATATGCAAAGATCAAGTCAGGATTGGTGTTGAAGATCAAATACCATTGATTGGAGACATCCTACCTCCTTTCTACATCCATTTAAGCATTCCTACTTATGGATTTGAGGATTTGATTCCTCTACAAGGACTTCAACATAAGCGAGGTGATTTGTTTCAATTACTTTGTTTATGCACAATATATATATATACATATCAATTAAATTTTAAGGTTAATTCCTAAATTGGGGTTTGACCAAGGCAAGCCCCCCATACAACAAAAACCCCCATTTTGTTGCAGTTACAGGTGTAGAATTCCATATCTAAGAGCGAATTTGGATACCCTTTTCGGCAAATTTTCAAGATCTATGAACAGAATCAGAATCGGACTTCAAATACAGAATGTAGTATTTGACCTTTTATGAGGGTCAAACCTGACCTGAGCTCATCTTGGACAAAGATTTATGGGTTTTCTCTGTCTCAGCATTTACAGTCCGGAATAGGTTGCAGAATTGCCTGAAAGTATACACAAACATTAGAATTTGACATTTTCTAGATCTACCCTAATTTGAGGTTAGTATTTGTATTTCAATTATTCCATATTTCAAGCATAATTTCCTTTATAGGCAAATATTGGATTTTCTTTCTCTCTCTTCCATATTCTTTATAAATTGATTTAATTATGTATTAACCTCTTGGTTGATCAAATTGGATCTCTTCCTTAGGAATTTGGGTTAGAGAATAGATCTCATATTTCCCCCTTTACATTTGAATAGAGTTGAATCCATTTTAACCCTATTCATTTTGGTGAACCCGACATACTTACTCTTTCTTTTTGGTGTCAGATTTCCCTTTGTCTTATTGTGTGTGTGCACCTTCACTATTCATTTTGGTGAACCTGACATACTCTATTTTCTTTTGTGGAATTGGATGTGTTGGTGTCAAAAATGACGCTTATGCCACAAGGCTGCCAATATACCCTCAAATGGATTTTAGGAATGGTTAACTCCAAAATTTAATGAGGTCTTAGGGTAACTAAACCAACTATAGGGACTTAATATGCCCTCTTCTACTTCTAGCTCTACAAAACCAAGGCGGGTGCACCTAACCTAGAATAAAATATACTTCATACACCAAGAACTAGGTTTGAATAACAGATAATAGAATAGAAAGAAAGTACTAAGTGTTAACGACACACTCATTAACTCTCCATTACTATGGGTAGAACCACATACAACCAAATACTCAAAACTTAAAAGGATGGTTCTTAACTTATGCTTTTGGGATCACAACAACAACAATCAGTATTTGTTGATGAAGAGATAATCATTTAGGCCAGTGCCTCATCCATTGGGCAAGATCTCCTAGAACATGAATGCTACACACACCAGACAATAGCTGAGATTCCAAGCCATAAACACACCTACAATCCCCTTTACTACTTATGAGATATCCTTACATAGACAATAAGATAGACCTATGTCCCATCTAAAGCATCATTTCATCTAATCCTAGATTAGAACTCAAGAATAGATACGTATACATAAAACAATATGCAGAGAACTAGAAAGTTCAGAATCTATCTAAGTTGACACAAAGGAGAGATAAGAGTCCTGTATTTGTATTAAGTATGAAGAATCCTTAAATGTAAACAATCAAACCAAAGGAGTCAAGCTTGAAAATTATATCTTAGACCTGCAACTTTTTCTCTATCATCAACAGAATACCGAATGCAAAAGTCTTACAATCTCAGATCCAGGAATAGGAACACTTCAAAACTTCAAAGCTGGAACCATTACAAAGTCAAAAATTTGACCACTTATACCACTAGCTACCTTGGAAACCCAAAAAAAGTTGCAACAAGCTACGGACAACTAGGGCCAAGGCTACAACCACTAGACCAACTAAAACGATCAAAAAAATTATTGCAGGGGTAGGAAAGTTAGGCAATCCAAAGAGAAAAAGTCTCAGACTGATATGCAATTATGAATATTACTAAGATCAAGAGATTTCCATAAAAACTAGTCTAATCAACCACCTGCAAACACTTCTTGAGCCATTCTTCTCATGGTACAGACCCCTGCAAATAATCATGGAACACCCGGGACCACACTGCAACCACTGGTGCCACCAAACAAATCAAAAAATGGCCAGAAAACCATAAATTCTGGGTACCTCCTATCGCTACAAATCCCTCAAAAATTCAAATTCAAACTACAACGGCCGCCATGCAATCATGGGCTTTATGTTCCTTAACTATTTTCCCTTAGTCATGAAATTGCACGGTCATCAACTTGACCACCACTGGAATTTAGGTTTCATTTTATGCCTAGTCACATGATCGCATGGATCCCAACTCACCCCTACGATCATGCGACTGTAGACTCTTAGCCATGGTCGACAGTCGGTCACAACCCTTTGCAAATTCCTCAGCCCCATCAGCAGGCATCCAATCAAAATCAGACATCTTGACAAGACTGGCATCACAGACCCACCTTTAACTCTGCACCCATGACATCTGGTAGTTAGTCACATGATCACATAGCCCGAAAATAGGCTATGCGAACATACGACAACCCGCAGACCGTTACCTTGCCACAACCACATAACCGCCACCGCATAAAGCTAGCACCAAGGGGTTTGTCGCATGTTCACAAGCTGGAAAACTGGCTCTTGTGATCATGCGACAAGGCCATTAGACCACCACATAACCGCCACCGCATAAAGCTAGCACCAAGGGGTTTGTCGCATGTTCACAAGCTGGAAAACTGGCTCTTGCGATCATGCGACAAGGCCATTAGACCACCACATAACCGCCGCATCCAAAAGAACACTACCACCTCAGCATTATCTGACAGCAGGCCCTCTGCAACAAACCCATCGGCATCCAATCGGATAGTGGGCACATGATCGCATGGGGTGAGAATATTCCATGCAATCACATGCCAACCGTAGGATCAAGAATCTTTTCAAATGAACCGGGACCACCTGCCATCCTACCACCTCAGACCAATCAAAAGATGCCAAGTCACCACCTGCTACCAGGCCCCAGGGACACGTGTCAACCGGTCGCATGATCACATGTCAGAAATTCCTGACATGCGATCATGTGACAACCAATTATAAGCCACCACATCACCACCTTTGACAGCGGGCCCACTACCAAAGAAGCCTTACCTTTCAAAGGATCAGATAGTTGTTGCAAAAGTGTAGAGGTTAAACACCGTGCAACTTTACCATGCGAACTAGTGATAGCTACAGATCTTGTCTGAACTTTAACCATACCAGGCAATGGGAAGAACTGGGACCCACATGGACAGGTGGCAAGCGGTCACATGATTGCATGTCAGAAAAGCATGACATGCGGCCATGTGACAATGAATTAGGAAGAGCCTTTGAAGACCCGAGCCCACCATCTAGTCGGACTTACGTAGTTAGAGAAACACCATCAAACAAGGAACTAGTGCGAGCTCGAAAACACACAAGGTTTTCAATGAAAGAGGATCGAAAACACACAAAATTTCTGACACCAAAGATAAGCACACAAAAGTGGGAAGGCATAAGATCAAAAACAATGAAGGTTTTCACACAAACCGAAAACATCATGGATTTTCAAAAATACTGTGGGTTTTCGACACTATGGCAGATTTTGAAATTATTTTCCTGCAGACCTTAGAATTTGAATAACTTTCTGGGTTTTGCAATTTAGGAGATGCGGTCTGGGCTGGAGTAGGGTGATACACTAAACTACCAGGAGCTAAGGGCAGGACACTTAACAAAGCTTGCAAGGAAAATAGGCCATTTTCATAGGATTTTTTCACGAATAGGAAAATGGACTAATAGGATGCCTTATTGTGCTTTCCTTTTATCCTATTAGTATTATATTTTTCCTTTATATTAGATCTTTCATGCTAATTAGACTTCATATTCATGGTTTATGTGCTCTTAGTTTAGTTCATTTGCATTACATTGGTTTATGAGCTTTAATACCAGTAGTCCTACTTATAACATTTCGGTTAGATGAAGTCGTAGACTCATGGGTGCCTTTGATCCTAAATCTTCTTCTCCTTTCCTTAGGATCCCGGATGATAACTTGATTCTTCATGATTCCAATCCTAGTATGGAGCAAAACTCTTCTCACTTAACTCATGATGAGGATGATGCTTTAAGAGTTCCTCCTGAGCAAGTCCAAAAACTTTCCACTGAACTTGATAAAATAGGTAATTGGCTTCTTCAAGAGAACCATAATCAAGATTTTATTCAAGCTATAGAGGATCTTAAGAAAGTTGTCCATGATAGTGATCAAGGTGTTAACCTCTTACGTGGTATTACTTACCTTGTGCATTCAAATGTTAAACCTTTAGTTTAAGAAGCTCAATATTTAGGGTTGATTCCTCCTATCACTAGTGTTGAACCTCCTTCTAATCCTTTACCTAGTATTCCTATCTATACTCCTTCTTTGGTGACTGTGATGGTTGCCTCTATTCCTATGAGTGTTCCTCCTGTGTCCCTTCCTACATCACAACCTTCATATCATAATGTTCCTTTCACTTATTCCAATCCACTTTCAACTATAGTTCCTAGTGTTCCTCTAGTTGTGTCTTCTATTCCTATAGCTTCTTACACTTTACCTAGTGTGTCTAATGCTGCTACTCCTCCTATTTCCTCTAATGATTCAACAATCATCAGTTTGGCTCAAACTATATCATCCTTACAACAACAACTTGCTTCCTTAACTCAAAACAAGTTTAGTATTCCTACATGTGGCATGGGAAGTCCCTTGTCCTGAGACATCATTCGTACTCCTATTCCTCAGCAAGGTGAGATGCCTTGTCTTGAGAATTATAATGGAAAAGGAGATCTTGTTCATCATGTTAAAACATTCCTAATCCTTTGTAGTTATTATGCTCATGACCATAGGATTTTAGCCAAACTATTTGCTAGAACCTTTCATGACAAGGCCTTACAATGGTATTGTTCCTTGCCTCCTTATTCAATTGATTCCTTTCCACAACTTGCTAATGCCTTTATTCAACAATTTCAAAATAATATTGGCCTGCAAGTGTCTTTGATTGATTTAATGCATTGTAAACAAAGTACTAAAGAAAAATTGACTGAATTTATTGCTAGATTTAAGCATTTGCATGCTCAGATTTCCTATCATGTTCCTGATATTGATATTCAATGTATGTTTATTTCAAATTTGCAAAATGATATTAGAGATAAGATTCTACTTACTGAATTTACCTCTTTTCAACAACTTTGTGTAGTGCTTCATCATTATCAATTACAAGTGAGTCAATTTGAGAGAAACACTCCAATGGCTCCTATTCTAGTTGATAAGAGTGATGCTACTCCTAATCCAAACAAATTTCAAAAATTCAACAACTATGTCAAGATAAACAAACAAGCGAATGTAGTTGCTGATCAAGTTGTTGTTGCATCTCATAATGCCACTTCTGCATCCACTACTTTTTGATTAAATCATACATTCACTCCTCTTTCTAAATCTTTACATGCTATTATGAATAGGTGTTAGCTGCTAATATGATTACTTTACCTCCTATTTGACCTCTTTTACCTACTACGATTGCATCTAAATCTTTTGATCAAAATGTTTTTTGTCAATATCATCATCAGAATGGTCATGATACTGAGAAATGTTATTCTTTAAAAGATAAGGTTCAAGATTTAATTGATTCTAATGCCTTATCTGTTGATAATCTGGATGGTAGTGGGAACAAATCTGTCTCTCCTCCTAATCAAAACCTTCAAATCTATACGAACCCTTTACCTACGTATGATACTAATACAATTGCTCAGCCATTTACTGTGGAAATTATGTATGATTCAAAGATGGATGATCTCAATCATGTTGTTAATCAAGTGGATCATGTTGATCAACCTGTATCTCCACCTCAACCTCAACCTCAACTTCAACCTCAACCTCAAATTCAACCTCAAGTTCAATCTCAACCTCGACCAAAACCTAAACCTAAAATAAAAACTCAACCTAAACCTTGACAACAATTTAAGAATAAAAGACCTCAGGAACTTTTGATTACCTTTAATGACTCTAAGACTATTAAAGCTCTTGATGGTCCCCTTTACATTGCTGCTAGGATTGCTCACAAACCTACTCGTGGTTGTCTTGTTGATCCTACATCCTTAGTCAATGTTATCACTTAAGAAAATATTTTTATGAAAAGCTTACAATGTGACTTTTATGATACATTGGATGTGTGGATTCAAACTTGCAATGGTTTTCTTTATCCATCATTTGGTTCTATTACTTTACCGGTTGAACTTTGTGGAAAAGTTGTGAACACTACCTTTGTTGTGGTTCCTACTTCTGATCAATTTCAAGTTAAGCTAGGTTTTCCTTGGTTGACTTCCATGCATGTTGTTGCTTCACCTATCCATAAGTGTCTTAAGTTCATTCATGATGAAGAAGTGAAGATGATTAATCATAGTCTATATCAACCTTCTAGGCCTAGAGATTGTGTTGCTCTTGATTTCTTTTGGCCTTCATTACCTAATTCATGTCCTCCTCAACCTGATAATCTTTTTCGATCATATCAAGCTTATAAACATCATAAGATTATTGAATTAAACTCACCTCCTAGGGTTCTTAATTGTGGTCTTTTACCTACACCTTTGATACCTCCTTTACCTATGGCTTCTAGTTTTGTTAATCAAGTTCCTTCTATTGAACCTATAAAAAATCCTATGATTGTTTCCCCTATGGTTAATAATCCTATTGATCTTCCTAAAGAACCTATGAAGGATCTTGTGATTTTTCATCCTAGTTCTCAACCTATTTCAAATAAATCAAAACATAATTGATCTGCTAATGAACGTCATAAAAAGCATCGTACTCATGCTAAAGCTCATAATTCTATTCTTCAAAAATCTTTACCTTCTTCTGATAAACCTATACATGATGTGTTAGAAGAGGTTGTCACTAATAATGATGTTCACATGCATGATTATCATGATTCTATTCGTATCTTAGATCCTATTTTGATTAATTTGGATGAAGATGATACTGTTGATGATACTAATGATGTTAATGATGAATATAAGACTATTGACATTGACATTGATTTGCCTAATATGCTTTCCTCACAATTAAATCTTACACCTAGTTTCGAACATTGTGATTCTCAAGAGGATCCTTGTTTGGAACTGGCTAGCATTCCTACTATGTTGGATATAGTCCCTCTTGTGAGTTACCCACCTTCCCTAAATGATATACAACAAGATGGGGAGAGTAGGTAGCACACTTGATCAGCTTGTCCTTCGTGGTAGCATTGTTGTGTGTTTGCCTATTGTATTGTGCTTCTCCCATAATGTGTTTGCTAAATGTGGTTAGATTCTTTTATACAATCCTTGTTACTTGGTGAAAAGTGATGAAGGAATCGAAATTGTTGTTCAAATTCTTCTATATGTATCTCTATTCTTCTATGCATTGTTCAATGTTATGTTGTAATTGTGCTATTGTTCATAAATGTTTCCTTGTGTAATTTGCTTGGATTCAAGATATGGTAGCACTAATTCATTTTGGTCTCCAAGTCATGGTCTAAAAAGATTCTTCTTCATATATCTTATGTGATATTTCCTTCTTTGTGATTGTAGTTCTACTTTCTTTGGGGAATGATGTCAATTCATTTGCAATAATATCATATATATATTATCTTATGATCATACTAACCCCACAGTAAGTAGATCCCTTCTGTGTTCTTTGTATGTTTCTATGATATTTCCCTTGATTTGTCTTCATCTAGGGGCATCTCAACGTGGAAACGTAATCAGTAGAGTTGTTTATGTTTTCGTTAAAGCCATTGCTGGATTGTTAAAGTGTCAGCAATGACTTTAATGTGGGGGCATACACTCTGCTCACCTGTTGCATGCACACTTTTCAATAAACACATTTTTCAAGATACTTTTTCCCTTTTTGGATTAGTAACTAATCCTTAAAGCATGGATTTATATTTTAGGATCTCTTGATCCCTCCAGTTTCAAATACACATATTTTTTGATCCCTTAAGGTTGGAAGTGTCCTTAAGACTGGATCTCTTTTGTTTTTATTTTTGGTTTTAGTCTTATGGAATAGAATATTCCTAAGGATGAATCCTTGATGGGTTGACTAGTGAGTAGCCACATTCACTAGGCGGTTCAATTCCATCTTTCCAATTGCATTGTGTCCTTGTGTGGTTCACAATGGGACATAAGTTCTCATTGGGAAAGGTAATAAAATCTTCTTTCTCTCTCTAGAGATGTTTCTCTTATTATGATCTAGGAGTTGACGAAGACTTGAGTCCCTGGGGGCTTAAGGTATCTCTTTTTCCCTTAGATTATGATAAGATTATCTTTTCATTCTGATCTCCTTTATCAAGAGTTTGCATCGAGTCCATACTCTTGCTAAAGTGGGGGCTTAAGGTATCATCTTAAAATGGAAGCACTTCCATTTTAAGAGCATTTAGCCCTCTGATTAAGTGGTTTGGGGTCATGTTAAGTACCTTGATCAAGTCTTTGCATGTATTTGGCTTTCTCCCCACTTTCCACTTCTTCCCTGCACTTCATTTCTTCATTCTAGGTGAAATTAGGGTTAGGATCCCGAGGATTCTACTTAATTTCCCTCTTCCATTGCTCTATTTTCTAGGTAGGATTTAGAAATAGGTCCTCCTAGCCTTCATCATAGTAATCATAGGATTTGATGTCTATCCCTGGCATTCTGTCCTATTTTGATATCATTTCTAGGTTTTTGGGCATCCCCGGGACCTCATGACCTGGTTCTGACTGAATCTGGGCCCAAGGTCAAATTTGAGGTTTTTCCTGACTAGGTCAAGATTGATTTCAAACCTAACTAGGTTAGGATCAAGCTCAAACTTGACTAGGTCAGGTCCAACCTTGATTTTTCCCCCTCATTCAAATTTCCAATTTCCTTGATTTCTGGGCATCGAGCTTTTGGGATATTTGTTTTCCCACCTCCGGGTCGGTTATTTTGGGTTTCAGAATGGTAAATCCTCTAATTGAATTTAATATAGGTATATTTTCTAAAGGTTAGGACCTAATTGGGATTTAATTCTCCAAGGTGGCCCCTCTTGAGGAGTGTGCCCTAATTTAGTATAAAAGGAGGTCTTCCTCTCTCATTTTCACATCAAGTTTTCATATCTCATATCATCTTAAGCAATTGCAAGCTCTCAAGCTCTCAAGTGCAAGAAAGAATTAAATTATTCAAGAAAGTCTTCAAGCATTCATCCATCAAGGAGATCCATTGTTAGTCATTGAAGGATTCAATCTCTTTGGAGCCCCCTTGAAGATCCATCCTTCTCCATTCATTCAAACCTTCTCATATACAAAGATCAAGTTAAGATTGGTGTTGAAGATCAAATACCATTGATTGGAGACATCCTACCTTCTTTCTACATCCATTGAAGCATTCCTACTTGTGGATTTGAGGATTTGAATCCTCTACAAGGACTTCAACATAAGCGAGGTGATTTGTTTCAATTACTTTGTTTATGCACAATATATTTCAATTCAATTTTAAGGTTAATTCCTAAATTGGGGTTTGACCAAGGCAAACCCCCCATACAACAAAAAAAACCCCCCATTTTCTTGTAGGTACAGGTGCGGAATTTTGGATCTGAGAGCGAATTTGGATACCCTTTTCAGCAAACTTCCAAGATCTGCAAACAGAATCAGAATCAGACTTCAAATAAAGAATGTAGTATTTGATCTTTTATGAGGGTCAAACCTGACCTGAGCTCACCTTGGAGAAAGATTTTTGGGTTTTCTCTGTCTCGACATTTCCAGTCTGGAATAGGTTGTAGAATTGCCTGAAAGTATACACAGACATCAGAATTTGATATTTTCTAGATCTTCCCTAATTTGAGGTTAGTATTTGTATTTCAATTATTCCATATTTCAAGCATAATTTCCTTTATAGGGAAATATTGGATTTTCATTCTCTCTCTTCCATATTCTTTATAAATTGATTCAATTGTGTATTAACCTCTTCGTTGATCAAATTGGATCTCTTCTTTGGGAATTTGGGTTAGAGAATAGATCTCATATTTCCCCCTTTACATTTGAATAGAGTTGAATCCATTTTAACCCTATTCAACAAGAAAAACCATTTTTCTTGCAGATATAGGCACATGATAGTGAGTTGAAGTTTAGATCTAGATACCCTTTTTGGTGAACTTTCAAGATCCGTGAACAAAATTTTTGTTGAAGTTGTTTTAGGTCAAGGATGACCTTCAGTGGTGGGTAAGATTGTGCCCCAATGTAAGATTGGGCCCCGCTATTTGGGTCAAAGTCAACCTGACCTCAAAAGGATAGAAGTTTTCTACATTTTCTCTGTCTCGACATTTCCAGTCCAGAGCAAGTTGCAGAATTTCCCGAAACTGTGCATAGACATCAAAAATCATCATTTTCCATATTTTCCCTATTTTGAGGTTAGTATTTACCTTCTATTCATTTAAGATTTCAAGTACATACTTTCTATAGTATATTATAGGATTTTATCATTTCTTCATGTTCTCCATTGTTTGATTCATTTGTGCATTGATCACTTCTTTGTGATTAATCCATTTGGATCTTTCCTTTTGGGAATTTGGATTAAGGATAGGTCCTATATTCTCCCTTTCATATCATATTATCTTATCTACCACTATTCCACCCTATTCACATTTTCATACCATTCATTTTGGTGATCCTTTATATTTACTTCCATCCATACCCATAATTGTTTGATTCAATAATAATGATGGAATAATAGGTATTAAATTTTGGAATTTTTTTTATAAGGTTTAGGAATTATTTTCTTAATAATCAAAAAGGGTTTATTTAATAATATTTTTAAAATCTAGATAGTTAGGCTTATAATATTCAATTAAGAAAATTGTGCTTAATAAGTTCTTTGTTATTTAAAAATAGGGGAGACTATTAAATTTTGAATTCAAAAATGTTATTAAAAAATATATATGAATAACTTTTCTAGCAAGACTCTTTTTTTAACTTATAGCTAAAAAAATTGATCTAATTTTTATTAAAAACTTTTTTACCTTTTTATTTTAATTTATTATTTTATATATATATATATATATATATATATATATATATATATATATATATATATATATATATATATATATATATATATATATATATATATATATATAGTGTGGTGGGGACCCCATCCCCTATCCCCACCTTGTGACCCCACTAGGGATTCACATGGGTGTATATGTCATAAGGAAGAGCATGGTGGGCTCTACCCATAGGGGCCTTCCTCAAGGGAGGAGTGGAATTGATGTCTATGAGAAAATCTTAATCTTAAATGTCCTATTTTGTGGAGTAGAGTTCCTAGGTGCCCTAGGTGAGTAGCTCACCACAGGATCTTGGCCAAGGAGAACAGAAAGTGTTAGCATGAATGTTGATGGTATTTCTATGGGGGAGTATCCTAGTAATGTTGGAGGCATGTTACAGTGATTGTATGTTGCATTCATGGCTGATTTTTTCATTGATGTCAACATATGTTATTGATTGGTTGTTTAGAAGTTTGTAGACAAGTTGTAGAGAATTGTACAAATACAATATAGATAATTAGCATGTGCAAACTTAGAGGAAGACTCTTCAGCATTTATTGGGTCACTATCCATGATCGCACATGCTTATTAGTTGATCAAATAGAGTTATGACTGATTTAATGGTTATTGTTTCTCAGGAGACAGAAATTGTATTTTTCACAGAGTTGATTGAAGAACTTTGTGGATAGCACTCATGGTTGTTTAAGTTATGATGTACGAACATATGTTTGTGTTGGACACTGGATGGAGAGCTTATTGCAATCATATGGAACTTTGATCATACAAGTGATGTCAACTATGGTATGTGTATTGGAGAAAACCTATTTGGAGGCTAACATGGAACACGTTTCAAGTAATGTCATGAGTGAGCTTTATTTACAGATCTGGATGATAAATTGATGTAATTTTTAATGTTGTAACATTTTAAGAGGTGTCGTGTGCATCTTCTCATGGGTCCATTTGTATTTTGTAAATAGGATAAATATCCTATGAAGGTTGACCTAGATTTAATTATTATAATTTGTATACAAGGATTGAAATCCATGGAAAATATGCATGGAATATAATGAATAACTACAAATGCAAGATGAAAAGGTCAATGTGAGCTTGAGGCTGCATTGGTTACTATTTGAATATTAGTAGTTGTGCACTTTTCCAAAAGGAGGAAATTTATTAGCAGTGATTGACTACTGGAAGCAGTTTCAAAAATAGAATTATTTCAACCTTGAAGTTGTGAGGTTTGGAGAACCTAAGGATAGACTTAACTCTTAAATATCTTGATTAGAATGATCCATTGTACATGCCTAATAAGGTTATTTCCTCTAATAGGTTTGGACTCCTAGAAGGGTCGATTCCTTAATAGGGATCACATTGTAAAAGGCTCCTAACAAGGTTTGTCCTTTAACCAAGACCTTCCTATTGTAATACTCATCTCCTGACAGGGTCATAACTCGAAACAGGGTTATCATACTCATAGTGTAGATATTTGTGGGTACCATCCCCACCAGGGTTTTTCCCTTAATAGGTTTTTCCTCAGGAATGGATCTTGGTGTTCATGTGTATGTGTGTTATTGTTGCATTTTCTTTTTAGTTCATTACTTTTCAACAATAAGTTTAAAGTATTAAATATTGGCATCAACTAATTTACCCCCCCCCCCCCAATTGATTAGGACATTTCTATTCTAACACAAGGATATCCTTTGGGTGAGTTTGAAATTAATAAAATGTAATCTAATTAAAAATTGGTTGGGATTTGGGTAAGGGTGTATTTTAAATTTTAATAAGATAAAAATTGATAAAGGCCCTCATAGATCCTATTGGAGTATCAGGGTCATAATAGCTACTTGAGTAGACTGCATGACATCACTAGGGAACATGACTACTAGGAAGGATCCCAACACATATGACTATGCAATGACACTCACCTAGTTAGCTTCCTAAGGAATTTCTTTATTATTCCTTTTTCTAGTCTTTATTTGTTATTTTTTAATGAAGTTTCTATTTAGGATTAGTTATCCATTAGTTATAGACTACCCTAGTTCCTTGTGTGAAGAATGGTTCTATCTCCTAGTACAGGGTAGTGGACCTTTTTTGGTTCCACGTGGTTGGGTGGTGATTATTTTTGAAGGTATCATTCGTATGTTGCAAACTATGGAGTATCTAAAGTTGTTAAAGATCTTTTTCTCTGTTCTCCTTATTGTATCCTCTGAAGGATATTGTAAAGATATTGTAAAATTTATTCAAACTCATGTAAGACTATAAGGTTTTGTGTTGTAAAAAATATTGTAAGCATCAATGCATTTGGGAAGGTTATCCTAGAAAATTATGGGAAAGGAAATCAAGTTATAATATTTCTTGTGTATGATAATTTTTAGTTATGTATGATAAATGTAATTATTGGAGGATCTAGAATTCAGTTTGTGAAGGTTATTTCATGTTGTAAAAGAACGAAGGAAGAAAAATAATTATTTTGTTATATCATGCTTAGTCTCACTCTTTACATTTTCTTGTAAAGTTAACTAAATCAAGATTTTCTATTTTTCATTCATGTTTAACCTTAATGCATTGCGTAATATGTTTAATATGGATTTTAAGGAATAAAATTGTAGGGGAACCTATTAGGACTTAGATACTTAGTGAAACATGGTACTTGTACAAAATAAATTTTTTGCACATTTCTCTTCTTTTTTTTTAGTCCTTTCGAGTTCCCTAGTAGGGCATGCCATTTGGTATTAGAGCCCTAGGTTTCTACACTAGGATCTCTAGGGCCTATTTTTCTTATACTCTAACTTGTCATTAGTAGAATAAATTCTCTAACGTAATCTTGTCAACTTCCCAGGATGCCTCCAGTTACCCATAGAGGAGCTATGGGTGGAACCCAAAACACTCCCTAATTTCAGCAAGAAAGCTCCCAAAGGGACTACAAGGATGCTTGAAAATGAAGGACCAGGAAGAATGATGATAATGAAAGTCAAGGTTCATATGGGGGCCAATTAAGGAAAATGATGCAACAAATCCTTCAAATGTTGGATCATATATAGGATAGGATGAACCAAGAAGATAATCATCACCATCATGAACATGGAGAAAGGGATATAAGCCCTAGGAAAAGAAAATTTGAGGAAGAAGAAGAACACCCCAACATAGCATTCATGAGGGATTTTCTTAGAGAAAAGATACCACTCTTTTATGGAGATGAAAGTGAGTCAGTAGAAAAGACTTGGTTGTTCGATCTAGAACATTGTTTTTGTATGATCCCCTTCAGTAGTAACATTAAGTCTAGATGTGCAATATTGTACCTATGTAAAGGAGCATATTCTTGGTGGAGAGCAGAAGAAAAGAGGCCTTCAATTAACATGAACAACATCACCAGGAAATTGTTCTCAGAAAACTTCAAGGATAGATACCTATCAGATAAATGGAGGCAAAGTAGGGTAGAGGAGTTTCACTTACTAAAATAAAAATCAATCTCAATTTTGGAGCATGAGTGAAAATTTTATGAGTTGAAACCCTTTTCAAGATACAAAGAAGATATCCCTATGATCATTCAAAACTTCATCAAGGATCTAAATGATCAAATTTCAAATTGAGTTGTAGAACTTAAACCTGGGACCCTTAGGGATGCTATCAACAAAGCATTCTTGATAGTTCAAGAAATGCAAGGTTGGGATTAGGGGGATTTTTTGGAAGTCAGGGAAACAACTCCAATTCCAAGAAAAATCAAAATCAGGGTCCATCCAGCTCTTAGAGTTATCCTTCAAAAGGAGGGAAAATTTTCCAAAAGAATAAATTCAACAAAAACTTCCAAGGGAGTGGCAGAAATTGACACAATTAGGACTGTACTTAAAACTAAAAGTTTGTTAACCAACCCTCCCAAAAATATTAATGCAAGAACATAGGGAGCTATCAAAAATTGAGTGCTCCTCTTGGAAACCACACCTTCAAAAATATTAGGTGCTTCTCTTGTGGGAAACATAAGCATATAGTAGTTAATTATCCTGAGCACAACAAAACTACATCCTATTAGAAGAATGTAGCCTTTGAACCCATAGTTGGTGATTTTGATAGATCTCATGGGATATTTGTAGAAGTTGATCAAAGTAAGGATGGCATTCATGGATCATCGATTAAAACTTCAAGTGTGCTTAAGGGTAAAAATGGTGAACTATTTTGTTTAATTCTGGAGCAATAGATTCCTTCATATATATCATTAGTAGAATGGTGCAGGCTTGTGGTGGAAGGGAAAAATGATAAGTGGGAAGTTGAACTAGCCTCTGGGGTAAGGATATCCATTGATTAATGTTTCTAAAACTGTGATCTAGAAATAGGACCTTTCACCACCTTGATGAACCTCCCAATGATTCCTCTCAGTTCTTTTGGAATAGTCCTGGAGATGTATTGGTTAGAAGCACATGATGTAGTAGTGGAATGAAAGGAAAAGACTATGCATTATAATGATGATTTAGGAAAGCCAAAACAAAATATTACCATTCATAGGCCCATTTCCCTTCGCATCATCTTCACCATGCAATTGAAAAGGTTCTTATGAAAAGGATGCCAACTCTTTTAAGTATTAGTTAATGAATTAGATAAAGGAGAAGGGAAGTATGTATCCCTAGATCACCCACTCTTACAATAATTTTCAGATGTCTTTCACAATGAAATTATAGGAATGCCTCCAAAAAGGGACATTGACTTCCACATACACCTGGTACCTGGAGTAGAGCCAATTTGAAAGGTATCATAACACATGACCATGTGGGAACTTAGTGAACTCAAGGTTCAACTATAGGAAATTTTGGAGAAGGATTTTATTATACCAAATGTATCACCTTGGGGTGCTCTAGTAATATTTGTGCAAAAGAGAGATGGATCCTTGAGGTTGTGTATTGATTATAGGAAACTAAATAGGATTACTATCAAAAACTCATATCCTCTACCTCGCATAGATGATCTATTTGATCAAATGAAAGGAGATAAGGTATTTTCAAAGATAGACCATAAGTAACGATATCACCAACTAAGGATCTATAAGAAAACATTCATTGTACAACCCTTTGTTGGAGATTTCCCAGTAGGCCAGTACTGACTGTATGTTTGTCATTGATGACAATATATGTAAAGTAGCATGCATGGAAGTCTTATGCAGTAAGCTTTCTATATATGTAGCATGAACATGATATCATGTGCACAGAGGTTAACTATTAGTACAAACAGTTATATAGTAGCTTGTGTTAGGAGTGTTCCTAATAGAGTTATAGACAGTGTTCTATGCATGGTTGTCCATATAGTTTTCATGAAGGCTTGTGCCCTTAGATATATTTTGAAGACATATCAATGATGTGTTAGTTATGGATGCATAGTCACATATTTAGTAGAAGTGAATTTATGCAATCGTTATTCGCTAGTAGTGATTTCCTATGTTTATTCAGAAGAGCTGACAAAGATTTTATTCATTCTTGAGTTGCACCTATCTTTAGGGTATGTGCCCTTGGATTTAAGCTTAGAGGAGAGTTATTGATGTTCAGTTAAGAGCCCATGAGTTAATTTAGCTTATGGAGAAAGATCCAATTATTTTGGTAGAGCTGACAGTGTGTAGTGTGCATCTAAAATTATCTTATTTAGACAGGTCCCAAAATGTGTTGCATGCATAGTAGAGCTGACAAAATGTTTGTTGGAGTTTATCTATTATGATTTCAAGGTGGTTCTAATAGGCCAACTTGATTATATCATTTAGAGGAAAGATATTTATAGGTAGTCATTTGTGATTGTTAGAGTGTGGTTCATGGTTGATGCAGCAGAGCAGAGTAGAGTGTGTGAGTTGTAGAACCATCAGAGGAAGGTCTATGTGACCAAGTAAAGTACTTAAGCTATTCATTGCAACTGATCCAGATAGTAGGTCAAAGTACAGTTCACCAAGATCCAAATATAGTGTATATCTATTATTCAGAAGGTTGTAGCCTTCACCCCTTTGAGCAATGAGCTCTCAAATAGTGCATCCTCTCCCCTAACAGGGACATTTATAAAAGACTCCTAATAGGGTCCGACCCTTAACCAGGTCTATTGTACTTAATATATTGTAAATCTACTCCTAATAGGGTAAAGGATATTCTAACAAGGATAATTATACACTAGTAGAGAATATTAGTGGGTATCAAGTCCCACCAAGGTTTTTATCTATTTGAGTTTCCCTGTAACCAAAATATTGTGTTGTGTTCATGTGTTCTTTCATTTTGTTTATGCTTTATGTTTAAGTATACTTAATTGGATAAATAATTGAAACTTGTATATAATGGATTCACCTCCCCCCTCAATTATCTCTTCAGACTATTCCTAACAATTGGTATCAGAGCCAAGTACCTCGGATAGAAAGTTTAATAACTTAAGGTTGATCAGATGGAATACTTCAGGAAAAAGAGTCCTAAGTTTTATGGAGAGAATTATCTTGATTGGAAGAACAAGATGGTGACTCATCTTCAGTGCATTGGTTTTGAAGTTTTTAATGTAACTATCAAAGAAGCCAAGATCCCTACCCTAGAAGACCTTGGAAAGGATTATGCTACTAAAACAAAAAAGGAATTGTTTAATTAGAATGTTATTTCCAAAGAAGCCCTTATCAGTGCCCTATCTGATAGTGAGTTTTCAAAGATAAAGAAGGTAGACACTGCCCACAAGATATGGAAGTACCTAGTAGACATATTTGAAGGATACAAACAAGCAAAGGATGCACGTAGAAAAACTTGGAAGAAAAGATTCAATGCATTAGTGATGCTTCCTAAAGAAAACATCAGAGCTTATAATCAAAGGATCAATGAAGTAGTTGCTGGAATCAAGAACAATGGTGGAGAGATCTCAGAGGAAGATATTATGGACAAGTTGATGACTACTCTCACTCTAGAATATGAAAGCAAGATCAACATCCTTGATGAGACCATGCAGCTTACTTTTAATTTCAAGAGAGAGACCTTGATCAGCAAAATCTCAGCTTTTGAGATTTCAAGATTGAAGATAGAACCTAAACATGAGACAACCTTCAAAGCAATAGTTCATGGTAAGAAATTTACAAACACTTCTAGTAATTTTGATGATGATGATGAAAAGAGAACTTTAGATGATTTTATTTCTATGATTGCTAAAAGAGAAAAGAAAGGAAAAGGAAAATATGAAGGTCAATTACCATTTAAGTTCTTTTCAAGTAATAAGATCGGTCACTTTGCATCTAAGTGTCCTACTAGAGCTAGAAAGTTCAAAAAGGATTACAAGCCTAAGTACTCTAAGGAATGTTACTTTGTTGGAGATGGAGTTTCAGATGAAGAATCAAGTGAAGAAGAAATTGGATTCATTTCTATTATAGACAAAATGAATAATAAGATAGAACATAAAGATGTGAAAGAGAAACAAGAGCTAGCATTGATTTCCCAAGCAAATATATGGATAGATTGGATTATAGATAGTGGTTGTTCACATCACATGATAGGTGATAAAGGTAGATTTGTTCATCTGGACAAATACAATGGTGGTATGGTCAGATTTGGAGACAACAATCCTAAACCAATAGTTGGTAGAGGAGCCATCACTTTGGATGGAAAGAATAGTACTAATGATGTTCTTTATGTTGATGGTTTGAAACATTACCTTCTCAATGTTGGACAGTTACTTGGAAAAGGATATCAATTGGAGTTCAAAGATGACAAATGAATCATTAACAACAAGGATAGTGTTATGATTGCATCAAGCTCAAAGATAAGATGTAATGTTTTTCAACTCAATTTAGAAGCAAGTTGTTTTGTTGCTAAAGTTGATGATAGTTTGTTGTGGCATAAAAGACTATGTCATATCAATTTTGATAACATAGTAAAGATAAGAAATGTTAAGGTAATAAGAGATCTACCTAGCATAGCAAAGCCAGTTGATACTATATGCAGGGAATGTGTTTCAGGAAAGCATGTGAGGAATTCATTCAGGAGCAAGCACAATTCAACAAAGAACAAGTTGGATCTGATTCATACGGACTTATGTCATCCAACTCAAACATGATCATACTATGGTGAAAGGTATTTTATTTTATTTTTTGATGATTATACTAGAATGATTTGGGTTGCGTTCTTGAAAGATAAGTCAGAAGCATTTCATAAGTTCAAAATATTCAAAGCTAAGGTTAAGAATGAATCTGGATTAAAGATAAAATGTTTGAGATCGGATAGAGGAGAATTCACCTCTAACAAATTTCATGAGTACTCCAAAGAACATGGCATAAAGAGATAGTTAAGTGCACCTAGAACCCCTCAGCAAAATGGAATTGCAGAAAGAAGGAATAGGATCATTCTTGATACAGTGCACACCATCATGATAGAAGGAAAAGTTTCCCACACCTATTGGAGAGATGTGGTCAATACAGCAGTCTACACCATCAATAGAATTCAATTGAGACTTGGCACTGACAAAACACCATATGAGCTATGGTTTGGCAATGTTCCCACAGTAAAATACTTCAGAATATTTGGAAGCAAGTGCTACATCAAGAGGGATGAAGCAGTAGGAAAGTTTGACGCAAGAAGTGATGAAGCTATTTCCCTTGGTTAATCTACTAAAAGTAAAGCTTATAGATGTTTCAATTTAAGATTGAAAAAGATCATTGAAAGTGCTCATGTTAAGATTGATGAAAAAATTATGGTTCAAGAAAGATATCATGATTACTCACCCATGATTGAAGAAGAACCCAGACCCTCCACTAGTGAGATAGTTATTGAAGAAATGTTTGATAGTATTGATGTGTTATTCAATGACCCTGAGTCTAGTGAAGAAGAAACTCCTAAAGTTGATAAGTCTACATCAACAAAAGTTCCAAAGTTTACATCTAGAAATCATTCTAAGAAAGACATCATTGGAGATCAAAGCGGCAAAGTCTTAACAAGATCACAAGCAAAGAACTCAGCTAGCAATGAAGTGGTATGTTTACTATCTCAGATTGAACATTTAAGTGTTGAAGATGCTTGTAATGATTCAGATTGGCATGATGCTATGAAAGAAGAACTTGATCATATTATCAAGAATGACACTTGGGAACTGGTCCCAAGAGCTAGTGATAAGAATGTGATTGGAACAAAATGGATATTCAGAAATAAGATGAATGAAGATGGTATAGTAGTAAGAAACAAAGAAAAATTAGTATGTAAAGGATATGCACAAAGAGAAGGCATTGACTATTTAGACACATTTGCACCTGTGAGCAGATTAGAAGCTATTAAGTTGTTTCTAGCTTATGCTACAATAAAAAACTTCAAAGTTTATTAGATGGATGTCAAGTCAGCATTCCTAAATGGATATTTGAAAGAAGAAGTATACATTGAGTAGCCAGAAGGATTCACCTTATCAAACATACCTGATATGGTATGCATATTGAAGAAGGCCCTCTATGGACTTAAGCAAGCCCCTAGAGCATGGTATGAGAGACTAGATGGATACTTAACAAAGATTGGATTCAAGAAAGGAGCAGCAGATTGTAATCTATTCATTAGAGAGACATCTAAAGGTTTGTTACTTGTAGCTATATTTTTTTATGACATTATCTTTGGAGGTAATGACAAACTTAGTGCTGAATTTGCTAAGGAGTTGCAGAACAAATTTGAGATGAGTATGATTGGTCCTATCAAGTACTTTTTGGGATTTAATGTGCAGCAGACAAAGAAAGGTATATTCATTAATCAGTCCAAGTATGTGAAGGAAATATTAAAGAAAATCAAGATGGATGATTTTAAGCTTGTAGGGACTCTTATGATTACTTGATGCAAGCTTACAAAGAAAGATGACTCGCTAGCAGTAGATATAACATTGTATAAGTCTATGATTGGCAAACTGATTTATCTTACTCAGACTAGACTTGATATTTCTAATGTAGTTGGCATAGTTGGAAGATTTGCAACAGAGCCTAAGCAATGTCACCTCATGGTAGTAAAGATGATATTCAGATATTTGCAAGGCACTATAGACTATGGTCTATGGTATCCTAATTCAAAAAATGTTGAGCTTCATGTGTACACTGATGCAAATTGGGCAGGATGTGTTGATGACAGAAAGAGTACATCAGGTGGAGCAGTGTTTCTTGGTGATAGACTTGTCACTTGGACAAGCAAGAAAAAAAATTGTATTTCTTAGTCAACAATAGAAGTGGAGTATGTTGCAGCAGCCTTGAATTGTTCTACAATTGTTTGGATCAAGAAGATGATAAAAGATTTTGGAATTTAGATTGATTATCCTATTGTTATTCACTGTGATAACACTAGCACTATCAATATGTCAAAGAACCATGTGATGCATGCAAAGACAAAGCACATTGAGATCAAATATCACTTCCTAAGAGAGAAAGTGGTAGAGAAAGAAGTCAAGATGGACTATGTGAATACTAAAGATCAGTTGGAAGACATATTCACTAAGTTGTTACCTAAGGATACTTTTGAGTATCTCAAGGAGAAGTTGGGAGTAATTCCCTTCCCCGATTCTGCTTAGAAGAAAGAAAGAAATGCATCAGTCCTCAGGGACTGATGGAAGGTTGACTACTCTACCTCAGGAGTAGCATCGGTGCTTAAAATGAATGGCACCCTATGCCATTGATGTCAAAGGGGGAGTAGTATACAGATTCATGAAAAATAAAAGGAATAATATACTTAGGGGGAGAAGTATTCAGTTGTGATAGCAGTTCAGTTGAGGAAATGGAGAATATTGGAAAATATTGTAGCAGATGGAGGATTCATCTTTGGGGGAGTTTTGAAGAAGAAATGGAGAATGTTATAAAAGAAATGATCATTTGGGTTGGTGGTGGTTTTTCATTCCACATGTTGCCATCAATGCCAAAGGGGGAGATTGTTGGAGATTTGCCAGCAGGCCAATACTGACTATACGTTTGTCATTGATGACAACATATGGAAAGTAGCATGCATGGAAGTCTTATGCAGTAAGCTTTTTGTATATGTAGCATGGACATGATATCAGCATGATATCATGGGTGTAGAGGTTAACTATTAGTATAGATAGTTATATAGTAGCTTGTGTCAGTAGTGTTCCTGACAGAGTTATAGACAGTGTTCTATGCATGGTTGTCTGTACAGTTTTCATGAAGGCTTGTGCCCTTGGATATATGTTGAATACAATTCAATGATTTTTTAGTTATGGATGCATAGTCAGATATTTAGTAGAAGTGAAGTTATGCAGTCGTTATTTTCTAGTAGCAGTTGCATGTGTTTATTCAGAAGAGCCGACAGAGATTTTATTGGTTCTTGAGTTGCACCTATCTTTAGGTTATGTACCCTTGGACTTAACCTTAGAGGAGAGTTATTGATGTTTAGTTAAGAGTGCATGAGTTAATTCAGCTTGTGGAGAAAGATCCAGTTGTTTTGGTAGAGCTAACAGTGTGTAGTGTGCGTCTAAAATTATCTTATTTAGACAGGTCCCAGAATGTGTTGCATGCATAGTAGAGCCGATAAAATGCTTGTTGGAGTTTATCTATTATGATTTCAAGGTGGTTTTAATAGACCAACTTGATTATATCATTTAGAGGAAAGATATTTATAAGCAGTCATTTGTGATTGCTGGAGTGTGGTTCATGGTTGATGTAGCAGAGCAGAGCAGAGTGTGCGAGTTGTAGAACCATCAGAGGAAGGTCTATGTGACCAAGTAAAGTACTTGTGCTATTCATTGGAACTAATCTAGATAGTAGGTCAAAGCACAGTTCACCTTGATTTGGATATAGTGTATATCTATTATTCAGAAGGTTGTAGCCTTCGCCCCTTTGAGCAGTGAGCTCTCAGATAGTGCATCCTCTCCTCTAATAGGGATATTTATAAAAGACTCCTAACAGGGTCTGACCCTTAACCAGGTCTACTGTACTTAATATATTTTAAAGCTACTTGTAACAGGGTAAAAGATATTCTAACAAGGATCATTATACACTAGTATAGAATATTAGCGGGTATCAAGTCCCACTAGGGTTTTAACCTATTTGGGTTTTCCCATAGCCAAAATATTTTTTTGTGTTCATGTGGTCTTTCATTGTGTTTATGCTTTATGTTTAAGTATACTTAATTGGATAAATAATTGATACTTGTAGATAACTAATTCAACCCCCCCCCCCCTCTCAGTTATCTCTTGGGACTATTCCTAACACCCTTCAAACTTGATACTGGCATTATGAGTTCATTGTGGTTTCTTTTAGTTTGACCAATGTCCCATCAGTATTCATGAGTCTTATAAATGGATTATTTAGGACCTAGTTAGATAGATTCATGATTGTATTCTTGGATAATATTTTGGTGTATTCTAAGAATGAGGTAGAACAAGAGAAACACCTTCATCAAGTACTACAGTCTTTGTGGGACAACCAACTATTTTCCAACCAAGAAAAATGTGAATTCTTTCTAAATTGAGATAAATTATCTAGGGAATTCTATTTCTGGTGATGGGATCTCTATAGACACTGAAAAAATCCACACAATAGTAGACTAGTCAGCCCCTACAAACATATCAAAAGTTCAGAGTTTCATGGGTCATGTAGGTTATTACATGAGATTTTTTATGGTATTTTATAGGATTGAACACCCTATCACTTCACTACAAAGAAAAGGAAATAAATTCATCTGGAGAAAAAGATTTTAGGAACCCTTTCGAGATCTTAAGGAAAGACTTACCAGTGCTCCAATTTTTATCTATACCCAACCCTTTCGCTAATTTTTTGGTCTGTACAGATGCCTCTTTGGAAGGAATAGGTGCAGTGCTTATGAAAGGAGGTAGGGAGATTGCTTATTAATCTAGAAAGTTAAACAATCATGATTTAAATTATCCAAATTATGATCTAGAATTGGCCGCAGTAGTGCACACCTTGGTTGAATGGAGAAACTTCTTGTTGGGACATAAGATTGAGCTCCACACCGATCACCATAATCTGTAATACATCTCCACTCTATCAAACCTCAATGCTAAGCAACAAAGATGTATAAATTTTCTATGTGAATATGAATTTGATGTTAAGTATATCCAAGGAAAGGAGAATGTGGTAGCTGATGCCCTCAGTAGAAGGAGACATGTAATTTCTACAATTACACTCAATGATAATCTTAGGAGGGTGGCCCATTTAGGATTGCATAGAGGTTTTCATTTATGGAAACACTACTCAGCTGCATGGTCACTTGAAGTGAAACTCAGTTTTCATATTTAATTTTTATAAAAATGACCAAGTCTGAGAAGTAGTTAATAGGGTATAGTGGTATAGGTTTGGTCAATGAGCACTATATATAGTGAACTAAGTTATCTAAGATTAGAGGAAGGTATTTTCAGATACGGTAAACCTTCAATTAAGGTCTCTTGTTTTTTGGAGTTGATCACTACGAGTTACATTTTTTTTTAAGTCATGTGAAGACAATATAGTAGAAAAAAAAGTACTTGAATAGTCATGATGATTAAGGGAGTATAACATATGATCCAAATATGCTAAGTTAGATCTGGATTGGGTCCTACCCCACTTTTGGTAATGTATGATTAGTGACTATGTATTTGATATTCGATAAGTGTTGATCACATTTTGTCATGTACTTGTAAGCTGATTGGTTATGAGATCAAGTATATATATATATATGAAGATGTTTTGAGAAGTGATGGGAGTGATGGAATGAAAAGATGCATTGTGATGTCAAAATCAAACATAAGGTGATGTGAGATATAACTAGGACTACTTGAGAATAGAAGATATGTGTGCAGTTCACTCTTGATAAACTATTATAACATAAATAATTTTTTGATTGTAAGAGCAATGTGCTCATTGTATACCCCTAATAGATTTTTGTATTCCTTTAATAGGGAGATGTACTAAATGAAATATTAAGTTCCTAACAAGGCTAGGTCTGATAATAGGGACACTATACTCCTAGTGTATAATTTATGGGTATCATCCCCACTAGGGTTTTCCCTTAACATGGTTTCCTCGTGAACAAATCATAGAATTTTGAGTTATTTGTTTTATGTCTATGTTCTTTTCATTTTAGTAATTGCATGGTTAAGTTGGAAGATATTGAGTTTTAATTTAAATTTTTGTAATACTGATTCCCCCCCCTCTCAGTATTACCTAATCCTAACAATTGGTATCAGAGCTATTGGCCCTTAGAGAGAAAGCCTAACAACTTAAGGGAGATCAAGATGGACTCTAAAAGTTTGAAAGAGAGCTTTGAAGCAACACTTCAAGACCTTGATAAAGGTAAAGCTAAAAATGGATATTTGAAATTCAAATTGAGAAGAGTAGAAGGTTTCATCAAGAAACTTAAAGAACAACTTGAACTTTCTAGGAATCAAAGACAAGATTTTATGGAAAAGATAAAATAGGATTTAGATAATGATTCATCTAATCAGATCAAAATTCTTGAACAAGAGAAAGATGCATTAAAGAAGGATCATGAAAATACTTCTATTTAGATGGATGAAGAAATTCAATAAGAGAAATATGAAAGAACCAAAATTGAATAGATATTAAAGAGTCTAAATGTTCAAATGGGAAATTTGTAGCTTGAACTTGATGACTATAGGAACAAATATCAGGAACTAGGAAAATGCAATCACATCATTAAAGGAGAACTTTTTGAGGCTAAGAAATACATTGAAAATATTTATATGAGAAGTGACAAGATGGATGAACAAAAAGAAATAAAAAACCCTAAAGGAGACATGACAAGAGTTGATTTTAATGAAGCTGAATGTTCTAAATCTCAAGATGAGAAATCTGAAGTAAAGATAGATGAAGAAATCCATATACAAGAAGAATCTAGAGAGAAGATCAAACCTTTCAGAGGTAGATTCTTTGGATGAAAAAAAATTGGTCACATGAAGAGGGATTGTAGACCTAAAACTCCTTACAAGCCCTTTTTTGGGTATTACTTTAATTGTTATGCATATGGACATAAGAAGGAAGCATGCAAGAAGCCTGATCAATCTAGAACCAAGCAAGATTATATTAGCCAAGAGACTAAAACTAGGATTACATGTTATAATTGCAATAACTTTGGGCACATCATGAAGTATTGTAGGTTGCAGGTCAATCATAATAGATCACCTCCTACATGCTACAAGTGTAACAACCAAGGAAATATAGCAATTTTTTGTAGGTATAGTGGAACTAAAAATAGAAGTGGAGCACCACCTATAGTTTTGAACAAGAATGTTGATGATGTTTGAAATATTCTTGCACACTATATGGATGACTTCCATGGTCACTTCAGGAAGTTAGGAGATATGGATAGTGGAGAAATATGGAAAGAGAAGGAACCAAGTGAGAACAAGGTTCAGGGAAAGTCAGTAGATGCTACTAAGTCTTTTCCTAATGCTAACATTTCTACATCAACCTAGATGTCCAAGCATGGACTTGCAGGAGCTTCAGAGAAATACAAAAAAAACCATCCAGCCCATGTTTATGTGGAATAAGATTTTGCCATCTTATGGAAATTATGTATGATTGATATGAAGTAGCTATATGAGATCGCATAACTATATACACTATATCTTGTGATCGCAAGATTAATGGTCAATTGGATCATTGTAGAGTTAATTTTATTGGGAACTATGTCAATTATTTTCATGGTGAAGCATAATACTATTCATCTAAACATATCTTATCACTATTCAAAGAAAAGAGTCAAAGGAGATTAGTGAAAACAAGAAAGAAATATTAAGAAAGCTAGGCCACCTTGCAATTGATCGAGTGCAAATTCATAGATTCATCAAAGAAGAGTTATTTTAGATTATTTGTGAGATTTGATTATGGATACTCCATTAATTTTGAATGTGAGAAAAAGGCCTAGGTATAATTTTAAGAAACATACTTGTAAATCAACTAAAGTTGATCCCAAAGATGCATTTTTTCAAACACCCTACGGATTTCTACATGTTGAGGATATTAATGAATACATCCATTGTGAATATGAATCACTAGAAGACTTTGAGATCTACAAGGAGATGAAGTATATGATCAAATAAGATGGTAAATGTAAGAATAAGTTCTCTCATCTAGAATTCTTAGTTTTATGCCAATGGTGGAATTCTATGAGTTTGACGAAGAAGAATGGATTAAGATTGTGTTCAACAGAGTACATGATTAGTTCATTTGGTTTGATATCATCCTGTAAAGATATATAGTGAGTTAATCCATGGCATACATGGTTTAGATAACTCTGGTGTTATCCCTGTTACAGAGAAGAATATAAAGAAGCAAGTGGAAACCCTAACCCACTCTAAATGGGATAAGAGAGTGATGACTATAGCTGACATCTTCCAACAAGATGTGAGATTGGTTTTGATGCTTTGGGTTACAAAATTCATTACAACAACTAACCTAACTTAGTATTAGCTCCAGAGTTATAATGATGGCATATAGAATGGTAAAGGAAAATGTAAAATACAACCTTTGTGAATTACTTGTACAATATTTCATGGAAAATGTAAAGTAGATAAAGAGAGAGAAATCTAAAGCATTCAAATTTGGGCCATTGTTAATGTATATGTATATCCACATTGTGCATAAATTCCTTGGAATGCACCCAAGAGCTTGGAAGGATAATGAACCTACTAGAATACAAGTATTAAATAGCTATAGAAGATAAAATGGTACTTGGGTAGATGGAGAATTATATGGAATGATCAAGATTCTGCACAGATAGATGTAGGAAAGAGTAATGATACCTGAGGAGATAGTAGAAAAGTATAAGGTCGATACAATATGTTTCATGGTTGAAACTGATTATGTGTGCTTTGAGGCATTGGAACCAAGAGTGAAATGGTGTTACCCTATGGGGTGTGAGGTTAGTTCCAAAGTGTTGACAATGCAAGTTGAACATGTATTATCTTCTGAAATTGATCAATCTGAAGAAAGATGGGGAGCTTATGAAGACAAACCTTCTAAGATTAGAGAAGAACATACCAAATCTGCATGAAAAGGAAAGTAGAAAAGGTTGTAGATGATCTAGCAGAAAATGTTGGTTTTACAAGGGAGAAAATGAAGAAGATGAGGAAGAAATGACTAAGAGTGCTTCTAGACTGGCTAGCTCTTCTCCTACATCCCTTCCACCTCCAAAAATTGAGAATACTACTATTCCTCCTGCTACTGTAGTAGAATTGTTGGCAATTTGGCTGAGTTAGATATCAGGTTGTTGTCATTTTGGCAACGTATAATCTATATGAAGACCGCATATGATAGCAAGCAGTTATGACAGAGCGCAGAGTAAAATTGTCTAAGTGTAAGCAACAATTTCCCAGTATAACCGGAGAGAGTTTTGGTTAGTGATGTTGATAGAAGTAAGTTCAGTGCTTGCACACTTGAACATGGATACTATGATGTATATTGAAGACTCACCTGAGAGCACAAGTCTGTATGGCATGTACAGAAGAAGTTATTATAGTATTACCAGAGACAGAGTTGAAGCTAATAGGACAAAGAATGAAAACATAATCACTATGAAAGTTAAGGGATTATTTTGTTTATCAAAATAATGACTTAATCATTTAAGGGAAAACATCCTAGATGTTTACCCTTGGGGACTGCAAGTTAATATGTATTTTTTAAAGTGTTTTATGTTTTCTAAAGCCGACTGTAAAATTTATTATTCTTAATAACTTATATAAATGTAAGACATATGTAATGTGAAGATATAGTGTGACATATGTATGGAAAAGATATTGATGCAAAGTTGTAAATTGTGAAAGTCAAGCAAGAAGACTTTGTATATGCAAGCAAAGAATAGGAAAGATATTTGGTAGTAGTAAAAGGTTATATACCTTACCCTTTTTATAATTAGAAATCATTGTACATTACATGTTTGGGCAGTGGGCTCATCTTGTAATCATTCTATTTGTACTACCAACTCTTAGCAGGGTTGAGGCTCCTAACAAGGCCTAGAGTCCCTTAATCAAGACTGAGACACTATATGTATGTAATAGACTCTTAACAGGGTCAACATCCTTTACCGGATACTTTTGATTAGTGGATTGTTGTGGGTATCATCCCCACTGGAGTTTTCCCTTGGCCAGGGTTTCCTCGAGAACAAAACATGGTGTTATGAGTTCATTTTCTTTATTGCTATGCATTTTATTTATTTTACTCTATTTTTCAAGTATCAAGTTAATCTATTATATCCATAATTGGGCAAAAGTAAAAGTTTTTAGAATACTAATTCACTACCCTCTCAATATTCCCTATTTCTAACAATTGGTATCAAAGCTTAGTTACTCAAAAAGGAATCATTCAGAGAAATCCTAGTAGCTTGAGTAAGATCTCTATGGATATGGATCAGCTATAGAAGAATCTTGAAGAAGCTCTTGCACATATTGATATACTTGTTGAAGAAAGAGATAATCTAAAAGAAAAATATGATGATGCAAAGAACTTCATTGAGAAGCTAAAAAATAAGCTAGAAGAACTAAAATCAAAGAAGGAATCTACAATTCAAATTGAAGATTGTGATGAAAATCTAGAAAAAGAAAATGAGATCCTTAAACATGAATTAAAGATAGTAAATCTGAAGTTGAGTTTGAAAGATGGAAATAGCAAGAATGAATAAAATTTGAAATTTGAGAATGAAGATCTGAAGTCTAAACTTTGTAAAGTGACATCTGAACTTGAGAAAACGAAATTGCAGTATGTTGAACTTGAAAAGTACAATAAAATTGTGAAAGGTGAACTAACTCAGTCTAAGCAACATCTTGAGAGAATATATTCCACCAGTGAGAAGATTGATGAATAAATGTCCTATCAAAAACAATTCTATGATAAAACTAGTCTTGGATTTAACTCATCTAAGGTAAGTGAAGAAAGCAAGGAACTAGATTTGAAAGTTTTTGAAAACATCGATGAAAAGAAATCTAATGAAGCTAACAAATCTGAGGATATACCTAAAGAATAAGAACCACCTAAAGGTACGCAGAGAGAATTTAAAGGTAGATGTTTTGCATGTAATACTTTTTGTCATATGAAGAAAGATTGCACAGGTAAGAAATTTAGACCTCTTAATGGTTATTGTTATAATTGTCATGATTTTGGACATAGAGCTATTAAATGTAAAAAGCCTAGATATAATGATAATAATAGTAGTAGAATGTTTAGAGAAACTAACCATGCAGATAAGAGACCTACTAAATATATGAACAGAAGAAATAGAGTAGTATATTATAGATGCAATACAATTGGACACATGTTAGGAATTGCAGATCATAAATCAACCATACTGGACCGAGATATTTAAACAATGGAATAGTTTTCCAAATATGCAACAAATTTGGTCATACAGCAAGGTTTTGCATAATGAATAACATGAGAAACCCTAATCCTAGAAGTTACACAAGGAGAAATGAGAATGCAAGAAACAATTAGAAAGGATGATGTAGTAATTCAGAAGAAGTGAAATTTGTTAAAGCCACAAATCAAGGAGACACATTCAGCACAGAAGGTAATCAAAAAGGTGAAGTATCTAATGGCAAGAGTGAATCTCTTCCTAACCAATCTTAAAGTACTTAATTCATAAAGAATGCATTAGAGTAGGAGCTTAGGATAGTGTAGAAGTTGATGTAGGATGAATTGAGTCTTGCGCAGTTAATGTAAGGTAGTATGTGATGTAAAAATGCTATAGTGAAGAGTGCATTAACTAATATGAATATATGCAAGTTCGTAAGAAGTTTGAAATTTTGGAGGAAAGTAGGAACAACTTTTTGGAAAGAAGTGACAAAAGAATTGAATGTGATGTCAGAATATTGAAGTTAAAAGCATGTGATAGGTATTAGTTAATCATTCAAGTGACTACAAGCATTAAGGAGATCGAAGTAGTGGTGATTGAAGGTAGTTTGAAATATTTGGTGAAATAATTTCATGTCGAATCTATGCAAAGCCCTAAATCATGAAGTTGATGTATTTTACTAAAGCAAATCCATTAGATAGTTAAAGCATTTGCAAAAGATATGGACGTTTCATTGATTCACAACTTAAGAGATAAAGTTAGACCTAAAATCAAAAGGGTACTAGTAGAACCCTTAGAAGAAGACCCTAGTCATGCTTTATCAACCATTCCAGATGGTGTTTTACATTTACAAGATGTAAAAGGTTATTTAAAATGCAAGTTTGAAACCATCAATGATAGTAGTGTGATTAAGGAATATGAGAAGATATATAATCAGGATATGTCATTGAAAGTAGGGTTTGAACACCTAAAGGAAAATGAAATTGTGAAATACTCTTTGAACTATGAATTTGAAGATGATGAATGCACAAAGATCATTTTAAGCAGAATTCATAATGAATGTAGAAGGAAAAAACATTATACTAGACAGTAATGAAAATCCTTTTAGCAACCTTGAAGACATTGTTGACAATTCAGCTATGGAAGAACAGGATACATCAATTGCAGAGGAAGAAAGGAAGGAAACAAGGAAAGAAGAGAAAAAAACAAGTAGAGATTTAGGTAAACATAGCAATAGTAGCTTAGGAAGGTGCACAAAGTCAAGCAGAAATTAGTACCACTCCTAAGATAGCAGCAGAAAAACCACAAATGGAATCTATTTTTGCAAATATTGGAAAGGAAGTTGCTGATGATGATCAGATAGAATTGATCTCATTCTTAAACAAAATCATGGGTAAAGACAAGAAAGTGAAAAACCTTGAAGAAGCATTTCTTGAAGTGATAGAAAAGTTTCAAAGTATTGTAACCAGTTAGATATCAGAGGCAAATCCATAGGTAAAAGCTAAAGAAGTTGTAAAGGCATTTGACAATGAATTAACCAACTTATCAGACATAGCTACAGTAAAGGCTCAGGCAGCCTATGAGGCCTAAATATTTCATGATATATGTTAGAATATCAGGAATGATATTAATAATCTAGATGTATGTATCAAGGAACTTAGAAGGAATTTAGAAAAAGGTAATGCCTTGTACATTCAGCGTACAAAAATAGAGAATCATGTATCAGATTTGTTTGAAAAGATAAAAGAAAAAGAGGCGTAAATTCAAATAGATGTAAATCTTTTATCCAACCCAAATGTGAAGATCTCTGATCTTGAGAAGAAAATAACTAAGTTATATGATGAAATAATAACGCTTAGCGAAGAGAAAGAAAAGAAACATAGAAGAATCACTCTACTAAGAAAGCACATTTCAATAAAGATAAGTATCATTGAAATTCACTTGGAAGAATGTCTTTCATCAAAGACATCTTATGAGAAATTCAACTATGCAAACCTTCATGCATGTGAGATTGCATCGTATGGTTTATGTGAACTCCTTAGTGTTTCAAACACTGTTAAGAAGGCATGGGAGAAGGAGATAGAAATCCTAAAAGTAAATTTTGTAGATTGTGTTGCAAGTAGGCTTTGCAATTTTGAATCCGAGGTAAACATTTTTTGAGTACACACTTTTGACACCCTTTTTTTGTCATTGTTGTCAAAGGGGGAGTGATAGCATAAAATTGAATATGATATATAGATATATGATATGGAGTATATTCCTAGGGGGAGTATAGAAGATATTTTGGAGATATAAGGATATTGAAGATTTGTTTTTTTTGTTATGGCCACAATTTTGAATTTTTGTATAACTTAGCCAATTTTCTTATATGTTGCCACCAATGACAAAGGGGGACATTGTTGGCAATTTGGCTGGGTTATATATCAAGTTGTTGTCATTTTTGCAACATATAATCTGTATGAAGGCTACATATGATAGCAAGTAGTTATGATAGAACGTAAAGTAAAATTGCCTAATTGTAAGTAGCATTTTCCCAGTATAACCAGAGATAGTTTTGGTTGGTGATGTTGATAGAAGTAAGTTCACTACTTGTGCACTTGAACATGGATACTATAATATATATTGAAAAATCACCTGAGAGTGCAAGTCTACATGGCATGTATGGAAGAAGTTATTACAGTATTACCAGAGACAGAGTTGAAGCCGACAAGATAGAGAATGAAAACATGATCAATATGAAAGTTAAGGGATTATTTTTTTTTATCAAAATTATGACTTAATCATTTAAGGGACAACATCCTAGATCTTAACCCTTGGGGAGCACAAGTTAATATGTATTTTGTAAAGTGCTTTATGTTTTGTAAAGCTGACTGTAAAAGTTATTATTCTTAATAACTTGTATAAATGTAAGACATATGTAATGCGAAGATATAGTGTAACATATGTATGTGAAAGATATTGATGCAAAGTTGTAAATTGTGAAAGTCAAGCAAGTAGACTTTGTATGTGCAAGTGAAGAATAGGAAAGCTATTCGACAGTAGTAAAAGGTTATATACCTTGCCCTTTTTTTAATAAGAAATCATTGTACATTACATGTTTGGGAAGTGGGCTCATCTTGTAATCATTCTATTTGTACTACCAACTCTTAGTAGGGTTGAGGCTTCTAAAAAGGCCTAGAGTCCCTTAATCAGGAATGAGACACTATATGTATGTAATAGACTCTTAACAGGGTCAACATCCTTTACCAGATACTTTTGATTAATGGATCATTGAGGGTATCATCCCCACCACGGTTTTCCCTTGTCCAGGGTTTCCTTGAGAACAAAACATGGTGTTATGAGTTCATTTTCTTTATTGCTATGCATGTTATTTAGTTTACTCTATTTTGTAAGTATCAAGTTAATCTTTTATATCCATAATTGGGCAAAAGTAAAAGTTTGTAGAATACTAATTCATTCCCCCACCCCCCCTCTCAGTATTCCCTATTTCTAACAATTGGTATCAGAGCTTAGTTACTTGGAAAAGAATCATTCAGAGAAATCCTAGTAGCTTGATTAAGATCTCTATGGATATGGATCAGCTATAGAAGAATCTTGAAGAAGCTCTTGAACAGATTGATATACTCACTGAAGAAAGAGATATGCTGAAAGGAAAATATGATGATGCAAAGAACTTCATTGAGAAGCTAAAAAATAAGCTGGAAGAACTAAAATCAAAGAAGGAATCTACAATTCAAATTCATGATTGTGATGAAAATCTGGAAAAAGAAAATGAGATCCTTAAACATGAATTAAAGATAGTAAATCTAAAGTTGAGTTTGAAAGATGGAAACAACAAGAATGAAGAAAATCTAAAATCTAAGAAAGAAGAGCTCAAGTCTAAACTTTGTAAAGTAACATCTAAACTTGAGAAAACAAAATTGTAGTATGCTAAACTTGAAAAGTATAATACAATTGTGAAAGGTGAACTAACTCAGTTTAAGCAACATCTTTAGAGACTATATTCCACTAGTGAGAAGATTGATGAACAAATGTCCTATTAAAAACCATTCTATGATAAACTGGTCTTGGATTTAACTCATCTAAGGTAAGTGAAGAAAGAAAGGAACCAGATCTAAAAGTTTTTGAAAATATAGATAAAAAGAAAGATGATGAAGCTAAAAAATTTGAGGATATACTAAAGAAGAACCATCTAAAGAAGAAGAACCACCTAAAGGTATGTAGAGAGAATTTAAAGGTAGATGTTTTTCATGTAATACTTTTGGTCATATGAAGAAAGATTGCACAGGTAAGAAATTTATACCTCTTAATGGTTATAGTTATAATTGTCATGGTTTTGGACATAGAGCTATTGAATGTAAAAAGCCTAGATCTAATGATAATAATAGTAGTAGAATGTTTATAGATACTAACCATGTAGATAAGAGACCTACTGAAGATATGAATAGAATAAATGTAGTATTTTATAGCTGCAATAAATCAACCAGACTGGACTGAGATATAGAAACAATGGAATAGTTTGCCAGATATGCAAAAAATTTGGTCATACAGCAAGGTTTTGCAGAATGAATAACATGAGAAACCCTAATCCTAGAATTTATACAAGGAGAAATAAGAATGCAAGCAACAGTAAGAAAGGATGTTGTAGTAATTTAGAAGAAGTGAAATTTGTTAAAGCCACAGATGAAGGAGACACATTCAGTACAAAAGGTAATAAAAAAGGTGAAGTATCTAATGGTAAGAGTGAATCTCTTCCTAACCCATCTCAAAGGGCTTAATTCATAAATAATGCATTAGAGTAGGAACTTAGGATAGTGTAGAACATAGTGTAGGATGAATTGAGTCTTACGCAGTTAATGTAAGGTAGCATGTGATGTAACAATGTTGAGGTTAAGAGTGCATGAGCTTATATGTGAGTTCGCAAGAAGTTTGAAGTTTTACAGGAAAGAAGGAATAACTTTTTGGAAAGAAGTGGCAAAAGAATTGAATGCAATGTCAAAATCTTGAAGTTAAAAGCCTATGATCAGTATTAGTTAATCATTCAAGTGACTTCAAGCATTAAGGAGATTGAAGCAATGGTGATTGAAGGTAGTTTGAAAGATTTGGTGAAATAATTTCATGCCGGATCTACACAAAGCCCTAAATTGTGAAATTGAGGTATTCTACTAAAGCAAATCCATCACACAGTTAAAGCATTGGTAGAAGATATGGATGTTGCATTCTAATGGATGTTGCCCAGAAATCCCTTCAAGAAATCACAATTCTGATCAACTCCTTCACCTTCATCCTTTCTTCTTTTTCACTCAATAACATCAACAACTCCAACATCCCTTTCAACCTCACACTCAGGTTTCCTTAATACCTCTTCGATAGGTAGATCCATCTTGTACCACTTAATCTCCTCCGTAGATCTTAGGGTTAGGTTAGATTCATCAAATCCTTCCAACATTATGTTCTTTGTCCATCCTTCTAGAAACATCTATAATCTCTTTATTGGAATCACAATAAAATGGTTTATTGTGCATTAAATTCTTCATACAGTCAATTAATAAAGTCAACAAAATTTACATAATCCAAGAATTCAACTATGTTGGCTAGGAATCTGAATTCTTCCTCAAATGTAAATTACTAACGCTCAGTCAATATTGTGTTCAACTCCTCAGTCATCACTGTGTAGCTCGGTCATCTCTTCAAACTATTTCCCTTGGCTAATGTTGTCTCCCTTGGTAATACACTGATGTTCGGTCAACACTGAATTTACTTGGCATATACTGACTCGGTCGACACTAACATCACTCAGCTTAAACTAGATTTCTTCACTTTTTCTTGATTGAGCCTACTTGTTCAGTCTTGCTTCTTACTTAGATAAACAATGCATAATCTTATCATTGTGCCACATAATCAAGTACTCATTGAAGTATCAAATAACTCAACCTTTCTCTAGGTTCTATTGTTATCACCCTTACCCTAATCCTTCTCATTACTCAATAGATATAGTACTTTCTTAGATAGAAATAGTACTATAAGGAGGGCCTAGTGTTTTAAAAATGCCTTTTGGTGAATCAAATAAGAGTGATTTCCCTAGTAAATAACCCTAGCTTTTAGGTTAATTTCCTTGATTAGACTATATAGAATCCTCAAATTTATCCTCAAAAAAGAAGAGTTCATATAATTAAGAAACTTGATCCAACCTAATCAGAGAAAAAGGAAAGGAGGATATTCCATCTCTAGACCATATTTTTCTCCCAAGTCCCTAGACTACCTCAGGTTGTTGTCCCTACAATTGCATTCCCTACACTGCACATACATGAGCTTGAGTGTGTATTTGGAGACATTTAAATCTTTTTGTGATACATTCATGTAATAGAGTGTTTTAGTTGATTATAATTACAAGGTTAACTAGAGTTTGGAAAATGATTTACATCTTTATTATTTTTGTTTATAAATTTCAAAAGATATATTAGTGAATAATGGTGAAATGATGGGTTCACCACTATGGAATAGAGATTGAGTATGGATAGGAGGATATGAATAGATAGGATGTGTGATGGAAAATGTTATGGACATATAAACTAGATGAAACAGAAATACTTATCTTGAAAGAAGGTTGAAGAAGAAATCACTATTTTCTGATGTTTGTGCCCAATTTCAGTAAATTTTGAAACCTCCTCTAGACCGAAAATGTCGAGACAGAGAAAACCCAAAAAACATTAATCCTTTTTAGGTCAGGTCAACTTTGACCCAGATAGCAGGGCACAATCTTACCCTAGGGCAGAATCCTATGCCCCCACTGAAGGTTGTCCCTCACCTAAAATAGCTCTGATAGAAATTTTGTTCACAAATTCTAGAAGTTCACCAAAAAGAGTATTCGGATCTGTACTTCAATTCACTATCTTGTACCAATACCTGCAAGAAAAATGGTTTTTTTTTTGGATGAGGGGTTTGCCTTGGTCAAACCCCAGTTGGAGTCAACCTTAATAATGGAATTAAAATAGAGAATTCTATCAAGTAGTAGAAGTAGATCTAACAACAAACCTATGAAATTCAATAGATATGCAATTATATTTCAAATGTAAAAAAATATATTGATATGAAAGCTTCAACATAACATTAACAAATAGAAATCAAAACCTCCATGATTGCATGCTTGGAATCTACCTTGAGGGAATAATGAATGGATCTTGAAGATGAACAAAGGATCTTGAAGGAAGATCACACCACCATGATGGTTAGATCTAATGTTTTCAATTATGAATCTTGAATGCTTGAACCAAATCCCTTCAAAGGCATGAATTCTTGAATCCTTGATCTTCAATAGAGAACTTGAACGGAGAAGAGGAGTTGAATGCTTCCTTGAAAATTCTTGATGGAATGCTTGCTTGATCTTGCTTCAGAGCTTGAGAGATTGATGGATGAGATGGATAAAATGAGAGAGGAAGACCTCCTTTTATAGTGATCTACAGCACAAACTTCTAGAGAGGCCAACATTAGAGAATTAAATCCCAATTAATCTTAACCCCTATAAATGGACCTAGATTAAATGCAATTGAAGGGTTTACCATTCTGAAATCTGAAACAGCTGACTCGAAATTGGGAAAATAAAACTTTTCAAAACCCGACATCCTGAAACTTTCAGAAACAAAAATTTGGACCTGGGGTTAGGGATGAGGTAGTCTCTACCCTAGGTTAGGTTTGAGTTCATCCTTGACCTAGGTTAGGGTCTAGGTCTTCCTTGACCCTTTAGTTTTTCCTTGACCCAGAAAGTCAAATTCTTTAGATTCTCAGAGAAAGTTGTCAAAAAGTGGATGGAAACAAAGGGGAGAGAAACAGAACAAGGGGGGAAACAACCAAATCCATGCAAAGACCCAATGAAAGCAATTGACATGACCCCAGTCCACTTACTCGAATGGCTAAATGCTCTTAACATAGAAGTGCTTCCATTTTAAGATGATATATTAAGCCCCCACTTTAGCAAGAGTATGGACTCGATGCAAACTCTTTGTAAAGGAGAAGAAAGAAGAGATCCAAGTGGATTCACAATGAGATAAAATAACTCTTAGCTAAGGATACAAGCCCCTAGGGTAAGGATTCTAACTCAACACACACGCATGAGGGTGCGAAAAGAAAACCAAAAACAACATAAAAGAGGGGTTAGTACAAACAAACCCAAATCAATTAGCATAAGAAACCCTGCTAAGAAATATTTCTCATACTAATATCATATTTGGAAAGCTATCATAAAAGTATAAATGATTACATAAGAAAGACAAGAGTAACAGTATAAATAACATAGCTTCAGGATCCAGTCCTACTAGCATGAAAGAAAAATAAAGAAAGGAGAAAGTGATTACCTCACCTAGCAAGATGCCCACCTTACCGTGAATCATCCTAGAGGGAGAGCCCAATAGGTGGCCAAACCTAATAGTTCACCCATAAATTGTGCTTGCAATTATAATGTGTCTTCTGATGGCTTTTGGAATACCCATAGATCCACCTTCTTGTATCACTATGAATATGAAATGCATGTCTCCTCAAGATTAAGCAACTTATGTGTGTTACCTTCAGAAGTTTTAGCATATTGGAAATGCATGTCTCTTCAGGATTTAGCAACTTATGTGTGTTACCTTCCAAGCTTTAGCATATTGAAAATTGAAAAATGCATGTCTCTCCAGGATTTAGCAACTTATGTGCATTACCTTCCAAGATTTATCATACAAAATAAATAAAAAATATAGTAAAAGGGAGACCCTATGTATGCCCCCTCCTTATTGTGGCGGTCTACTAGACAAGATAAGGAATAGGAAGAGGATACCTACTTCACAATACAATGAGATATCATGTTTACATCAATGTATACCATATTCTTAGCAAGGGATATTGACCCCTACATCCAAGAGTATAGATAATCGTGAAAAGGATATGTCACTCATGGAAAAGGATCCTCAATGAAAAAGAGATCTTATCAACAAGACCCCCACCATAGAGGAGTGCTTTTAGATAAAATATCATCTTTCAAAGGTGGGAACAAAGATTCAATCATCAAGCCTCCTACAAAGAAGAGGGAAAGGAATTTTTGCAATGAGGGAAACAACTCTAACACCAAAGCCAGGGTAAGTGTTTATAAAGAACATAATTTACAAAATAAAGAAGAGGTGATGACCTAGGACAAAAACATCTCATAAAAGGTTATCCATAGTCAAAACATATGTCAATATCATGAAATAATATTGCAATATAAATAAATACCACTAAGATAAAGAAAGAAATTCCCTAGACAAAGAGAAAGAAGGAAGAAGCTTGCCACCCAAGTATGAAGGAAATGGATACCTTTGCAAAACAAATGTCTTATAAAAGATATCTTAAATAGGATCTATGGATGATTATAAACACAATACAAAACCATAGAGAGATAGGAAAGAAAGAATACCAATTAAGCCCAATAAAAAGCCTAATGGATCCTAAGAGACTAGATGGAAATACACCTCTTTCCCCTCAGTCCAGAGACAAGAGGAGATGAAACCTATATTATATCAAAATGAGGGGAATCCCCTATATCAAAATCATGAAGGAATTGTAAAACTACACAAGAATGAGATATAATTCTTAAAGTAGCTCTTTCTCTAACATATAACTTGAAATTCTTACAATTAGCAAGTAAATGTGTATTACAATAATGAAAAGGACATTTATACTTCGATAAAGCATTTTTCGGCATAGGTTTAAAGATTTCTTTTTTAGAATTCATCAATTGAACATACACCTTCTTAGCTACATCTTGACGAGTATCATGATTATCTATTTTAGGTGTAAGGAGAAGGATATGAAGAGGAGGACAATGATCAACATTACCTACCTTGACTTGAGATTGCAAACAACCAACACCATGCAAATCCTATTTAGGGGGTATGTGAACCAGATACTTGATACCATGCTCATTAACTCCAATCCCTAAACCTCTATAACCTTGTTTAGTTATCATATTATATCTTGTAGTGTACATATCATGTAAAGCTTCTACAAGAGGTGATTTTTTATCATGCTCATGAGTAAAGGTTGCAAAGGTGGAATAATAGGTTTTGAAGAAGTTTCTTTACTCTTTCCTTTAATATCATCATGAATCAGAGGAGAAGGTAAATCAAATAAATCTTGCACATCTACATCCTGAACTATAACTTGAATCCCATCATAAGTATGGGAAAGACTAGGGATAGCAAATGGAGAACTAGGCATCAGATTAGGAATAAGAAGATTAGGAATCAAATTAGGAATGATAGGATTAGGATTAGGAAGATGAGGAGATGGTGTATCATGTACCAAATTCTTCACATAATCCAAAAGAGTAATAAGGCTACCACATAAATCTTTAATGAAACTCTTGGAATTAGGAAGACTAGTATTAGTCAATTTCACAAAAGCATAGGCAAGTGCAAAATGAAGGATCATCAATGTAATAAAGTGAATGATACTCTCATAAACATCATAAGTATGGTAAGGAGATGATAAAAGAAGGGTAATAAATAACATGACCACAAACCAAAGCATCTTAAGAATCTTCATAGTAAATGAAATGCAAGAAATGTTTTTGAATTTTATTGGATATAAAGAGTTTTTTGTATTTTTGAGTTTAAAATGCAAGAGCATAAAATAAATGTAATCTTAATGCAAGAAGAGATTTAACCACAAATCTAACACAATAGGGCATCCAAATCCACAAAAGAAAAGGGGTAAGCTTGCCGGGTTCACCACTATGGAATAGAGATTGAGTATGGATAGGAGGATATGAATAGATAGGGTATGTGATAGAAAATGTTATGGACATATAAACTAGATGAAACATAAATACTTATCTCAAAAGAAGGCTAATGAATAAATCATTGTTTTCTGATGTCTATGCACAATTTTGGGAAATTTTGCAACCTACTCTAGACTGGAAATGTCAAGATAGAGAAAACCCAGAAAACATTGATCCTCTGAGGTCAAGTCAACTTTGACCTAGATAGTAGGGCACAATCTTACCCCAGGGTAGAATCCTATCCCCCACTAAAGGTCATCCCTGACTTGAAATAGCTCCGATAAAAATTTTGTTCGTAAACCCCGGAAGTTTGCCGAAAAGGGTATCTAGATTTGTACTTTAATTCTCTATCTTGTACCTGTACCTAAAAAAAATGGTTTTATTGTTTGGATGAGGGTTTTCCTTGGTCAAACCATGGTTTGGAATCAACATTAATAATGGAATTGAAATAGAGAATGCTAGCAAGTAGTAGAAGTAGATCTAACAACGAAGCTATTCAATTCAATAGATATGTGATTGTATTTCAAATGTAAAAAAATATATTGATATGAAAGCTTGAACATAACATTAAAAAATGTAAATCAAAACCTCCATGATTTCATGCTTGGAATCCACCTTGAGGGAAGAATGAATGGATCTTGAAGATGAACAAAGGATCTTGAAGGAAGATCACACCACCATGATGGCTAGATCTAGGGTTTTCAATGATGAATCTTGAATGCTTGAACCAAATCCCTTCAAAGGAATGAATTCTTGAATCCTTGATCTTCAATGGAGAACTTGAATGGATAAGAGGACTTGAATGCTTCCTTGAAAATGATTAATGGAATGCTTTCTTGATCTTTCTTGAGAGATTGATGGATGAGATGGATAAAATGAGAGAGGAAGGCCTCCCTTTATAGTGATCTAGAGCACAAACTTCTAGAGAGGCTGACATTGGAGAATTAAATCCCAATTAATATTAACCCCTAGAAATGGACCTAAATTAAATTAAATTTAAGAGTTTACCATTCCGAAATCTGAAAGAGCCGACCTGGAAGCGGAAAAATAAAACTTTTCAAAACCCGACATCCCAAAACTTTCAGACACTAAAATTTGGACCTGGGCTCAGGGATGAGGTAGTCTTTTCCCTAGGTCAGGGTCGAGGTCATCCTTGACCCAGAAAATCAAAGTCTTCAGATTCGTAAAGAAAGTTGTCAAAAAGAGGCTAGAAATAAAGGGGAGAGAAGCAGAATAGGGGGTAAACAACCAAATCCATGCAAAGACCCAATCAAGGTGCTTGACATGACCCCAGTCCACTTACTCAGAGGGATAAATGCTCTTAACATGGAAGTGCTTCCATTTTAAGATGATACAGTTAGTATATCAGTTATTTATGATGCATATTATGAGTAAGAAGACATTGGCTAAAGTTATACAGATTGTATAATAGAGATCAAAGGGAGACGTTATAATTTTTTAGATAAGATCAAAACATAGATAGGTGTGATTATATCATTGAAATTAACATATAATGTTTTTTTATAAATATTAAAAGTTTAATAAGCTTAGTATTATAGAGTATCATTTCTTGACAGAGATATCATTATTTTATTCAGAGAAAAACTTGTAATTTTATTATTTTTTGATGTCAATTCAAAGGCATGATATGATACATCTGAATATTAGTTAAGGGATTCAGTTTGTATTCATTTTGATATCAATTTAAGAAATCAAATCATTAATAATGTTTATATATTGAACAAAGGAAGATTATTTTTAAAGATGTAGACAAAGAGAGTACATTTATTTTTTCTTGATCATATTTTTATTATTACACACCATTAATTTATCACAAATACCTGATTGGTATAGGTTCTATGATTGTATTATTTTATTAAGGTAAAAAAAGCTTTTGAAGGGGCCCCAAAACCCTTTAACAAATAAAACATTAAGTTAGAACATTAAAAACTCCCAAAATGAAATAGACCAGCCAAAACAAAAGGAAAGAAACCCATACATCAAACCAAGAACACTGCAAAAATAGGACCATGAGAAACATCATTCCAAAGAAGATAGCAACAAAGCTATCTGTTAGTCCCCTTTTTATGGGATCAAAGTGTCATGTCAAAAGAAGAGGATGATTTATTAGATTGTTTACCTTTAACATTGATCCAACCATCTTCTACTCTTTTAGACTCTTCCTGCCAGCACAAAGAATTCAAGACGGAAGAACTAGCATCTAGAAAAGGTGTTGGTTTTACTAGCATGACTTTCAATTCAAGGCCAAAATTAATCGCAACAATTAGGAAAGGAACTCTAGAACCCTTAGCAACCAACACACCAATAGAGCTAGCAGAAACAACAACCAAAGAACCACAAATAGAGAGCCTGATATCCACCAGCAAAGGAAGAGAAGGTCCTTGATCAACAGGATGATCAGAAATAGCATCATTAGCAATTCCAATAGGATCAACAAGAGGAAAAATAGGACTTAAGCCATCTTCTTCAACAATAGGCATCTGAGAACCCAAAATAGGATTAGACTCCTTCAAAATCTTAGAAGAACTTTTTAGAACTGTATAATGCTTGATGGAAGCACCCTTCTACCAAGTATGAGAGAAATTATTCTTTTTAAATTCAGAGCTGCAATGTGTAGTGGTATGACCTATTTTAAAACATCTTCTGCACCTAAAAGGGATAACCTCATAGTCCAGTTGTTGCATCCAATAACCTTTAGATGATTCAATTTTAATTTCATCTAGAAGACCAAGCAATGTATTAATGTCTACCAGAGTGTGAGAAAGGGTAGAATGGAAAATATTAGAAGATTCATGATCAACTAACAAAAACTCGCCCAAAGCCTCCTCCACTTCCTCCAGGACAGAATCATGCTAAAGTTGAAGAGGGCTATTGGGGAGCCTAACCCAAATAGAAATCTTGTTGAAGACTTCAATAGAGGGATTTAAATTTGGGTGCTAGGGTTTTACCATAAGCAAAAATTTATCCTCCTCCCAACTGAAGAAATTTTCACACAAAATCTTAGATATATCAAATTTGGCTACAAAGAATCCTTTAGATAAAGGAAAAATGTGACCATTATCTGAAATTAATGATTCCCATTTTTGGGACACCGAATCATGAAGTTGGGGGAGACTTGACCAAAATCCTCCAAAATGACATATCAAAGCTTGTTCCTTAAAGACCTTAGAGCTACTATCCAAGTCCCCTTCGGTAGTAGTAGAAAGCTTAATAGAAAGAGATCCACTTACAAAAATTGGAACAGTGGAAGGTGCACTATGAGAAGAACCCCCAGGCCCATGCAGAGCTTTAGAAGTAGTGTTAGAATAAGAACCCTCCACTATATGGTCTTTAGCAGTGGCAAACAGGCTGGAGGTAGCAGCAACGAAAGAGACATTTGGACTAGTAGTAGAAAAAACTTGAAGGAGCCTACGATCCAGAGGGACCCAAGATGACACCCATGAGAATGATCCTGCACATAGGCATAGTAGGAGGGAAGATCATCAAGCTTGCACAACCCTACACGGGATCTCTAGAATTTGAAGTGTCAGGGCAAGAAGAAGGAAACAAGCCCTTCACACCCACAACCCATGACATTGCCTCCTTTCCAATGGTCTATGATTGTATGTTATGCATTGTTAGATACAAAATAAATGTATTGTATTTAATAATGTATAGGACAAAATTGTAGGTTCTAAATGAAAATTAGATGTTCTGATAATTGTATGTGATAAAATTGAAAAGTTGTAAGGAAAGTGAGGCATAAAAGACTAACAGTGAGATAGAACTTGTCAGTGAGATAGTTTTGCAATGAGTGATGTAGTTTAGAAGATTTTTAGATTAATTTAGTGAGTCATTTTAACTTTTTTTATTCCCCAGAGGGTTTCCACTCAGCACATATATATTGTTATACTTTTGTATGCATGCTTTGTCTATCTCATGGTTTCATTTATATATCATTATATATGTTTGGATTTCAAATTTAATACTTGTATTTTATTATATCACTAATTCATGTCCCCCTCAGTGATACTATACTCCAATATTTGGATCTCTAAAACCTTTGAATCTTTTAATACATAAGGAGTAAGTTAACTCTTCATAGTATTTGGTATTCTAGAGTTATGGTCTTTGATGTTCCCAAATCCCTCTTGTTAGAAGTAAAGTATAGGATGTATTCAACTCCCTCAACCTAATGGGCTATAAAAACCCAAAATGAAGATCAATTATGTTCACCAAGTATTTAAATAAGAGAAATAGCTTCCTTGAAACCTATCTTCCCAACAAAAAGTTTAATTGTTATTATTTGAGATGGTGTTGCATCCCATACATACATCAACTCCAATATTTGCATAGTCAAGACCTTCCTTTTTACCCAACATAGCATCCTACTATAATTTTGTAGGAAAGCACTAGAGCCACAAGATCTAATAATAGAAAAACATAATCCTAGAATGGGAATCGTATTCTTATTGGCATACTACAAGTGCCTAATTTCTATGGACACAAAGGATGTATTCTTTGAGTTATAATGTTTAAAAATCAAAAGAACTTCACTACACTAAGGATGTATATGATCCCTAGATTAATATTAAAAAACTCCTAAACTCAACCCTAAACCACAAGCTCACTATTTAATATTTTTTCATAGGGTTACAAGATGATTTTGATCACTAAAAGATATTCTCAAAGCATATTTTGATGATGAGAAATTTATTGATCCCACCTACCTCAAGGAGAAGGTAGACTAGTACCCTCATTCCTTTGTCAAATATTTTGTAGAAGAATACCTAGGCATAGAGGTTGTCATTGTAGAATTTATAGAGAGAAGCCACCAATATCTTGACCTTCACCTCCCCAAGGATGCCCAAAAGTTGAAAAAAGGAGAAAAGGGTCAACAAAGGGCTATGCGAGGAAAAGGGATAAGGAAGGAAAGAAGACCAAAAATACACTCACACAAAAGCTTGAACCCCTTGTAGATGCTCCCCCAAAATTAATTAAACAAAAATTACATGAGAAAATTTATAAATTCCAAAGGTTGACCTCTATTATCTCACTGGATGGTGTGTATCGATTATTGGCATAATTTTAGCCTACAATTTCCCCTTCACAAGTCTTCATTGGATTAGGTGTCACAGAAGAAGAAACTATAGAAGAGTGAGAGTTGGATATTATAGGTTGGAGTGGAGAGAGGCCCTCTTTACAACCTACTTAGATAGTGGTCACAATAACTAATTCCAATGAGGGAACACCATTTAATGATGATGTTCCTATTGCTCCCATTTTCATAATTATATTTCAGGAAAGACAATTCCCCATCACCATAGTCCTCAAATTTATGGACCTTCTTGAGCATGTCCCATCCCTATAGACACATACCCTCTCTCTCAAATAATCAAGTCTCAAGAAAGACCTAGCCCTGGAGAAAGTTTAAGAGCATGAAAAAATCACTTCCACAAAGGCTAAAAACCTAAATATGGTCTCAACTCTTGAGGAATAGGATTCCCTCCTTTAGAAATATAAGGAAGAAAAAAAAAAATAGGGGGAGGAGAGCACACATTCCTAAGAGGAAGATGAAAATTAAAAGAAAAAAAAACACCTCTACCCAAAAGAGATAGAAATGGAGTATGTAGCTAAGGTGCAGGTAGGAAATGAATATAAGTAGAAGTTGCATGAAGAATAAAGATGAAGGGTAGACAAAGAAAAATAATACCTTTTTGAAGAGGAGAATAAACATAATGAAAATGAGATCCTCCAAAAATCTTAGGAGGAAAGTGTGGAGAATAAGAAAAAATGATGAGCTCCACAAAAAGTAGCTCAAGGGTACAAAGAATAGGATGTGCAAAAGACTCTCACTAGGAAGCAATACGAGGAGGAAGCATAGATAGAAAAGGAGGAGTTTTATAGGGCTTAGATGGAACTTGACTATATGGTAGAAAACATCATTCCACCATCTTCAAGTTTGGCACCTCCTCCTCATCAATCCCATCCTTCGTGACAACAAGATCCAAAAACACCTCAGATCTCTAATCCTCCACCTATCAGAACATTAACCAACACAATGGCCTCCTTAGAATGGATTATTGTAGCATAACTCAATCCCTTAACCTAACCAAAATCTCTTTTGTTTGGGTACAAAATAAAATGGATATAGGAGCACAAAATCTTTTTCCTTCAAGAAGTGATGGTGAGACTCACTCTTCCTAGAAACACAAAGAAAGTGTGATCCCTATACTCCAAAAGAAAAAATATAAAAGCATAAATGGTCATAGAAATTGAAATCACATCTCCTAATTAGGTTCATATGGAGGTTATCCCCATATACTATTGTATGACCCAAATTAATTTGGGTAGGAAAACAAAATGTAGGTGGCTAGATGACCTCAATGATGATGCAAGCATTATAAGGAAAATGCTTAAGAAATAACATAAAACTAAATAGGGTCAGATGGGTCAATTAGACTAATATGAAGAATTTATCTTGGAATTTTATTTTCCCCTTGCCTCTCTTGGTCCTATTATATATTCTCTATCTCTCATCCCTTCTGAGGAAATGAATAGCCTCTAGAAAATGAATATAAAATCCCTCATCACAAATCAATGGATCTTCGAACAAGTGGAGAAGATCTAGGGAATCTTCTCTAAGACTCTAAAATTATATTTTGAAGCCACCAAAATGAAAGATGACATATTAGTGGCCATAATTCCCTGGAATAAAGATGTGGTAAAGTAAAGGGAACATATTGCAAACATGGATAAAATGGGAAGCTTTGAGAGAGATGAGATAATTGTAGATATCGTCGAAGATGAGGGTGAATATTTTATAGAGTTTAGTCTCAAGAAGATATATTTTAAGATAGAGGTTACACTAGTACATTTGACCTAGTTTTTCTACCAAAACTTTCAACCATGGTATAAAAAAGTTTTGGTTGGTTGATTATAGAAGGAAAACTTTCATTTTTTTTTTAATCCATGCCCGTGTTAATCGAAAGTTCGACCAATAAAACATAAGTCAAACTTTTGACGAACACGGGGGCATAACTTTTTAAAAAAAAGATTTCATTTCATTATTATCATCAGAAAAAAATTTCATTGCAGCGCACGCAAAACCTCATTGGCACTGTGTATTGGAAGCTCATTGGCACTATGTATTGGAACTATGGATTGGAAGCTCATCAGCACTGTGTATTGGAAGCTCATCGAAACTATGTATTGGAAGCTCATTGGCACTGTGTATTGGAAGCTCATCAGCACTGTGTATTGGAACTATGGATTGGAAGCTCATTGGCACTGTGTATTGGAAGTCCATTGGCACTGTGTATTGGAAGCTCATTCAGCACTGAGGTTTGAATTTGAAAAACCAATAAAAATGTAATCTTTTTCAAGTTCAAAATGGAATTATTCTATTTTATTGTCTTTGTGGGGAGAACATTCTATTTTGAATCCATGATGTTGAACTTTGTGTGCTAATTCTATAAATACTTTATTGTAGTTTTGGTACTATGCCCACAAGACTCTAAATTCCTTGACGACTCGACTCAGAAACCATATAGTCAACCCTAAGAATAAACTAGGCTTGAGGACTTAGGAATCATCAAAAACCCTCCAAACAGTTGCCTCCATCCTAGGTACCCACTGTCAGACCAAAAATAGTTGACCCTAGCTAACCTGATCAATTAGTCTAGTGTGTTTCTGTGTTAGTTGATAGTGCTGGAGCAGGTGGTCAAATTGTGCAGAGGAATTTACATGAAACATTGTAGATAGAGTATTCTAACCAAAACATTCCACTATATCCTAGTCCATTATTTGATTATGGGAAGAAGCACTATTCTAAACCAATAGAGAACTGCCAGGGACAGTGAACTCCACACTTGGAGACTTGAAATACCTGCTAATCAGTGAATGTTAAGTGAGTAAAATTGTTTTATATAAAACCAAACAGAAATCAGAATTGGAGTAGGACAACAGCAACAATTAGTAATCATGGAGGGAATAGTAACTCTAGGAAGTCACCTAAAGTCAATTGAAGGAATCTGCAATTAAGGGAACCCTCTTTGACTGAAAATATTGGAGACATTCAAAGACTTGAATTATATTGACAAAATTGAATATTTCTTGAAGAACATTAGAGTAAGTGAGAATCGTTACTCTTTGGATAGAAGGGTTGTCCAACTATTGCTTCTAGTTGTGAATGGATTGGTTTGTAGACTAAGATTGTAGTTATTTTTGTGATCAATGAATCTGATCTTATTGGATAAGTTTAATAGTGTGATGTAATTGGTCACATGATGGGATAATTTGTGTCAATGTGATGGAAAAACCATGTCTTCTGTAAGTTGCGATGATCAGATTCCATAAGAAGACATGTTGGGTCATGTGGATAACTATTGTAATCAGTTATATTAGATGATAATTAGGCCTTTATAGGGATTACACATCCATTATGTTTCTAGGAGAAGGATTATATAAAGGAAATGGCTAGCATTGTAAGGCTAGCTATTTATTGTAATATCATGATGTGGATTATTTGGAGATATAACCTAGACCAAGATTGGATGTAGATCGTATTTACTATCTCATAATGAATTACTAGGATAGGTACCAATCTTACTATTATGAGACAATAAATAATATAAGCTCCTCAAGCATGAGTTGGATGATGTGGATACATTAGTTCTTATATCTACATAATCCACATCATCCAACTCATGCTTGTGGACCAAGATTGGATGTAGATCATATTTACTATCTCATAATGACTTACTAGGATAGGTACCAATCTTACTATTATGAGATAGTAAATAATATAAGCTCCTCAAGCATGAGTTGGATGATGTGGATACATTAGTTCTTATATCTACATAATCCACATCATCCAACTCATGCTTGAGGAGCTTATATAATAATCAACTGATTAATGTTTTTGGTTTTGATGTAGTCCTCTCCAACTCATGCTTGAGGAGCTTTTATAATAATCAACTGATTAATGGTTTGAGGGATGTTTTAATTGCCTGTTCTAATCACTGATTTGAGGAATAGTGACAATGACTGTGAATGAAGACTGTATTCTTATTGTTTTGAAATTTTATGAGGGGTTTTATGTAATCTTAGGTTGGAATCAAATCCATTGTTTGATTATGGTAAGAAGCACTATTGTAAACCAATAGAGAACTGCCAGGGATAGTGAACTCCACACTTGGAGACTTGAAATACCTACTAATCAGTGAATGTTGACATTACATATAATGCGGAAAACAATGTAGTCAACCTTATTGAGAAACCTAAACCTATTCCAAAACCTAGGCTTGAACCTTGCATAACCTTTGATATCAAGGAAACTATTAAGGTTGTTGATGGACCCCTATACATTACTATGAAGATTAATTGAGAGCTCTCTTGAGGAGTGCTTATTGATCCTATGTATGGTGACTATTATTACCAAATAACATCTCTTTACCTAACAATTTCATCAAGAAACTTATGAAAAATCCAATGTCATGGTTAAGGTGCATGATTGTTTTACTTTTTCTACCATAATTTTTATGACCCTTCCTATTGAAGTTGGTAAGAAGTGCTTAGATTGTCACTTTTGTCACTATTCCTAAATCCAATCAATTCTAAGTAAGACTAGGTCATCCTTGGCTTACTTTAATGAGAGTTATACCTTCTACTATCCATGAATGTTTGAAGTTCCCTCATAAGGGAGAAATTATCATGGTCAATTAGAAAGTCATGGAAATTTCCTTATAGATATTTGAAGAGAGTCTTATTATTCATTACATTACTTGCAATATGTATGCTGATATTTCATTGTCTCTATATATGCTAAGTGTTTATATAAGAGTGGGGATATGCTATGTAACTTTACTTAGTCATGGTATTAATTATATAAGGATATATACTTAATCATAGTATAAACTTGAATAAAAAATAGATAATTTTAAAATAGAAATATAAGGGGACTGGGATATTATAAAATAATGAGCATATCTCTGAGAATTATCCTAAGATTGTAGGGCTCAAATATTCATTGTGATTAATACAAGTTTGTAAACATTGATTGATGTATTTTGAGGTCATATAATATGGAAATAAGACAACACCTACATAAATCTTGATATCATCACAATATAACATATTTTGATTCTCTGCAAATTTGAACAAGTTTTCATTCACAATATAACATAAAATGTTTTCATTCTCTGCAAATTTGAACAATTTTTCATTGTGGGAAGTTAGAGATATACTAGAAGCCTATTTCCATTCATTGTGATGAATTAGAAGTTCACTGTCATGAATTATTGGCCTGAATATGTTTTGTATATTCTGTGTTAACTGTTTAGACACCTGGGGTTACTTGATAGGCTATAAGTTTTGAGTTTCTTTTGCAACAGTCTAGGTTCTCACCAAGATATGGCCTTCCCATGAATTCCAAGGGCCTAGATTTCATGGGAATCATTCATCTAACATGTATTGTGATATTCTAACATCTTTTATGTAGGAACAGTGCTAATCATCATTGACTATAATAAAACAGTGAGGGTTTCTTTGATGAAGTTTGTAGGTACAGTGCAACAATAGAAAATTAGTCTAAAGGAGGAGCATATATTATGATTTGGATCATCATATAATGATCATTTCATGGTAAAACAATCACTTTTTGAACCTAGAATGGATTGGAGATAGGAGATTTGAGAAACCCTTGCATTGAGGGTTTAGAAGTACCAAATTGGGGTTTTGGGGGTTCCCGATGGACTAAGTCTTATCCCTTTGGAATTTGTTCATTTTTAACCATTATATAACATTTCTGAGAGTTTGGAGTGATAAGGATAAAGGGAGAGTGATGATGCTTTGTAAATTGGTAGTTTTTCATGCTATTTAAGGGTCACTGTGTGGGAACAGTCAGACCTGGTCCAAAGAAGCCCATATTAATTTTCTGATATGTTTTAGTACTTGGAAAAGGGTATTCATAAATGCTTTTTCTTTTTTAAGAGCTTTGGGAAAAGGTGAAGTTATTTTGGTTTGTATCCTATTGCAGGGCTACTAGAATTGCAATTAGGTCTCTGAGACTGATTCAGAAGATTTGGAATATTGGGAACATGGGTTTGACTGAGAATTTTAAAAACCTTTGAATCTAAGTTAATAAAAGCCTATCAGATCAAAAACACCACTTAGGAGTCTTGGAATAAGTTTGGTGAGATGAGTCTCTAAGTGCACTTAAGGGTTTGGTAAGTCATAAAAGAGTAAGTATATATCCTTATATAATTAAGACCATGACTAAGTTATATAAGAGTGGGGATACACAATATTATTGAACCATATTGAAGTGGAACCCAACTAGTTTCCATATTGAGACCCAAGTTTTATTTTTGCATCATTTTTATATTATGGTTTCATGATATTTATTGACCTCTTGAGTACCATAAACTTGTTAAGAAAATAATATGAGAAGAAAGAAGGGGTACCATGGTAGGGTTGGATGATTGTATGTTGTGTATGAATTGTGGCTAAGGCAAGGAAAAACCTATCTTGTAAGGCCTGTTCGGTTTTCAACTCTTGTTATATTAGAAATTATGTTGGACATAATGTTATATTGTGATGATATCAAGATTTATGTAGGTGTTAACCTTTTGGAAATTATATATACAAATTTCAAGTGTGTCATGAATTTCAGTCTTATTTCCATTTACTAGAAAACATACAAATTTGGAAGGTAAACATACAAATTTAGAATCCATAGTTGTGCTTCAAATTAAAGTCTAAGATTTTACTTAAAGATTTTGATGATGTTGTTTTAGAGGACATTGGAAATGCTCATGTTGGCCATACATTTTACTAGTATGATGCCATCCCTTTTGATTATAGTTTTGAGGGTTTTGTGATTGATTTGGTATGATAAATGTCCCTTTACATTGCAAAAATTATAGTTGAGAAAATAGTTGTTCAGTAACGATTTGTATCTATAGGTTGCAAACAAATCATCCTTCTTCCACCAACGAGTCATTCCATTCAAGAAAGACCATGTCTGACGCTATCAACACACAAAAAAATAGGGAGACAATTGCTAGACTATGGTCTAACTTTAAAAAAAAGGTGATGGAAAATGTTATTGTCCTTGCAAAATTTGTAAGGGCTTAAAGACTTGAAGATATCTAATCAAAACAGCTAAGGAACATTGTAGGCAACATGGTCACATTGAAGGGGGAAATGAACTTCGTCCATTGGTATGTATTTTAATAATTTATAAAATACATAAGACATGATTTGATGATGACATCATGGTCATGGTTAATATAAGGTCATCATTTTCATGTTATGGACCATGACAATCCAGAGAATGTGGATTTCCAAATGAGGGAACATGGAGGTGTGAATATGGAAGTAGAAGGTAATGATCCCATGGAAGAAGGCCACGATGATGAAGAAGATCACAATGATCAAGATGATCATGATGATCAAGATGATGACATGATGATGATCATGATGATCATGATGTTGACGTAGAGCTTAATGTACCTATACTTGAGAAGGCACACGAGCCCCTATATGAAGGCTCCCAAACAACTCTTCTTGTCGTTGTATTGTTGTTGGTGAACTTGAAGGTTATGAATGGTTTATCCAATGTAGAAATGACACGTATGTTAAGGTATGTCATCTTTTTTCATTATTTTAGTCATAATTCCCTTACAATTAACATTGGGTGAATCATGTAGCAATTAATATTCTTTAAATTAATAAATTATATTTTTGGTCATAGGTTGATAGGTGAGTGTTTGTTACCACCATCAAACATTCTACCTCGCTTGTACCAAGAATTATCTCCCATTATTAAAGATATTGGAATGGAGTATCAAACAATACATGCATGTCTGAATGATCATATAATATATCATAAACAGCATGAATTTGCAACAGAATACCCTATTTGTCATATTAGCAAATATCAATCAGATCAAATAACAAAAAAGGTACCTTGCAAGGTTCTTCGATTTATTCCCATTATTCCACGTCTGCAATGATTATTCAGGTGTAATAGCTTGGCAAAATTTATGGATTACCATGCACGCAATAGAAGTCAAGATGACATTATGCGAATGCCTGCGGATGGTTCAACATTTAAGGAAATAGAGTAAAAATGGCCACACTTTAAAGAAGAACCTCGTAATCTCAAGCTTTCATTGGCAGTGGATGGTGTCAATCCGTTTGGAGAGATGTGATCTACTTACTCAGTGTGGCCTATTTTTGTTATCAACAATAACATTCCTCCTTGGCTGTCCATAAAGAGGGAGCACATAATGTTGGCACTGATTGTTCCAGGTATTTTTTGATTTAATAGTCATCTAAATTAATTTATTATAAATAATCCATCAAAATGGTCATAATAATTATGTAATATTTTTGTTCATTCAACTAGGTAAGTACCAAGTTAAAGATATCAATGTATATATTGAGCCCCTTATCGACGAGTTGATGGTGTTATGGAATGGGGTCACTATGTATGACATCTCTAGACCAATAGGACAAAGACAATTTCAATTCCATGCAATGCTTGTATGGACAATACATGATGCCCCTGGGCTAACACATTTTTGTGGTATGTTCTCTTCTTAACACCTCTTTTTTGGTATGTTATAGTGCTTTATAGTGCTAACACAAAGTTAACATATTTAATCCAATTTTACACGATCTTGTAGGTCTTTAGACAAAGGGAAAATTTGCATGTCTAATTTGTGGTCCAAAGACAAAATTTCATCATTCAAAAAGTTTAAGAAAGAAGGTGTTCGATGAGAATAGACACTTTCTCCACAAAAATCATAAGTACTGAATTATCGAAAAACATCTTTTCAATGGGAAAGAAGAGACTACATAAAATCCATAGAGAATGACACCTCACCTATGGAAGTCAGCATACAATAAAATAAATCATCAAGGTAATGTCATTCCATCTGATGGTTTTTGTTTCAAATTTATATTTTGATACTATGTTTTGTTTACTGATGATGTAATTGATGCTTGTGAAGGTCGTCAAGGCATCAATGACCAACTTCCAAAAGGACTAAAAAGTTATCCTACGCAATTTAGTAGGTTGACATACTACGAGCAACTCCCAATCATGCATTTTTTTGATCCTATGCATATTAGAAAGAATGTAATAGAGACATTGATGCAGGAGGATCTTGGGTGTAAGAGCAATCTTGCATCACCCAAAAATATTTATGTTTTTGAATTCAATAAGGGCTATCTTGTGTAGAGTTGCTATTTATGGAAACTTGCTATTTTTAGTAAGCTGGTCATACAATCTCAAAATATTTTGGTTTCACATGTGGAGGTTCATCTCAGTCATATCAGCCTGCCAGTAAAGTTTCATTGATAGATCAAGTCTAGCTTTGGAGATATTGAAGTTTTCAGTATTGGCAGTAGGGTACAGAAACTTTGAACTCGGTTTTAAAGGCTTTAGAGGTCCCGAATGAGGTCGAGAATTTGGGTGATGGGAGCTTGCACTAGTCAAGCCTATAGAGCACTTGGTGGCCTTTCTAAATTGGGGTTGTAATAGTCAATCAGAGCAACTGGCGATGACTTATGGTCTTCGGAAGTTGGGTCACCTAAAATGGTAGAAAATAATTTTCCTCCAAAATTTTTGTTCGGGTTTCAAAAGTTATTTTGAGCTGACTTTGATGTAATAAATTGAAAAATAAAATAATTCTAAGTTTGGTCGACCCTATGGGCTAAATTTTTGGAACCTTCTCGGGCGGTGGAAATTGCCTATATAAAGAAGGCCTATAGTGTTGTCTTAAGCAGTTCTGGGTAGTAGATTTGGGTAATGATTCAAGGCTTTGTCCCATAGAATATTGTAAGGGGAATGCCCATGTGGCTTTGCATATTATAATTTTGAAATTTGGAATTCCACACTTGTGGAGATAATAAGAAGCCCATTTTCTATTATTGCAACTTGTTGTTGCTTCTCTATTTCTGTTGTGTGTTTGTGGTATTAAGGGGAGCACCTTTCATCAATTGGTATCAGAGTAAGATTTCTTGAGTGTGTAAATAGATCACCGACTATGAGGCAGTTTGCACTAGGACCATGGTTAGGGTTTTAGTGTACATCGCGAAAATGCCTCCATGAAGAGAACATGGTGGAAGAGCTGGTGTTGTGACACCTAAGGTTAGAGAGCTACAAAGACAAGTGCGAGCATTACAAGAAGAGATTCATAGAGAAATGAATCTTAATATCAAAGACAAAAGCAAGGATGAAGCCGAAGAAGAATATCAAGAAGGAGAAGTCAAAATTGTGAGCCAGGAGGAAGAAAGACTTTTTTGGGCCATTTCCAAGATTTAGAAAAGACCTAAGATTGAGGTTCCTACATTTTCTGGAAATCTTAACCCAAAAGAATTGATCAACTGGATCAATGAATGTGAGGAATATTTTGAGTATGAAGATGTTGAGGATCCTGATAGGGTCAAATTTGCAAAGGCCAGAATGAAAGGTCATGCGAAGATCTGGTGGCAAGAGGTTCAATTGGAGTGAAATAGAAGAGGGAAAGATAAAATCACAAGATGGGATTGGATGGTGGATAAATTGAAGCAACAGTTCATTCCTGTTGATTATGAGCTTGACCTACTAAAGAAAATGCAAAGTTTGAAGTAAGCAAGAAGATTTGTTTAGGAGTATACAAAGGAGTTCTATTGACTCCTCATCAGAATAGGCCATGCAGAAGCTGATAAGGAGAAAGTTTCCTGATACCTTAATGGGTTAAGGCCAAGCATTCAGGAGGAGTTGAATCTGGTTCAAATGAATAGTATTGAGGAGGCATACTAGTTTGCCCTAAAAGTAGAGGAAAAGTTGAACAAGAAGTTCAAGAGCAGACAAAATGGAAGAGGTCGCGGTGGACAATCTGGTGGAAAGTCCTATGGAGGCTAAAATGAAGATTCAAAAAAGAAGGATGAGGCCAGTAGCAGTCAGAATCAGTGAGGAAACAATTCCAATCATTTTCAAGATCAAAATAATAGAGATGAGAGAGGAAGAGGAAGAGGACAAGGATCTGGAAGAGGAGGCTTTCATGGAACATGTTTTCACTATGGAGAAGAAGGTCATAGGGCATTTGAATGTCCTCAGCACCAAGGCAAATCAGACAAGAGAAATGAAGGCTAGGCCAGAGTTGCACATGTAGATGAAGATGTCAAATCATCAAATTATGAAGATGCTAAAAGAGGAGAAACACTAATTAACAGAAGAGTCTTGTTGAGTGGTGAGAATGAACTTGAACAAAGGAGGAGCCTATTTTGCACTAGGTGCAACTGTAAGGGTAAGTGTTATGATGTGATTATTGATAGTGGAAGTACTGACAATTTGGTGTCAGAAGAGATGGTGATGAAGTTGAATCTCAAGAGATAGAAACACCCACATCTATATCGGATTGCCTGGGTACAGGATGACCACAAGGTCATGCTCAATGAATAATGCCTAGTGAAGTTCAAGATTGTAAAATACCATGATGAGGTACTGTGTGATATCATATATATGGATGTATGTAATATGTTGTTGGGTAGACCATGGCAGTTTGACAGATGTGTTGTGCATGATGGTCGTGCGAATACCTATTCCTTAATAAAGGATGGAGTGCAACATAAGCTAAAGCCATTGAATGACACAGAAGAAAAGGTATGTGGTAGTGCCAAAATAAATTTTATTGATGGAAGAAAATTCTTAGATTGTATGAGGCATGAGCATGTGTGTTTTTCTTTAATTCCAAAAGCTGGTAAAGAGGAAGTAGAAGATGTTCCTGTAGAAGTTGCAGATTTGTTGAATGAGTTTCAGGATATTGTATCTGATAATGTGCCTGATGGATTACCACCAGTCAAGAAGATCAATCATCAGATGGACTTGATCCCAGAAGCAAGTTTGCCAAATAAGGTAGCACACAAAATGACACCTGTAGAGAGTGAGGAGTTGAATAGGCAAGTACATGAGTTGTTGCAGAAAAGATTGATCTATGAGAGTTTGAGTTCCTATGCTATACCAGTGGTATTAGCACCAAAGAAGAATGGAGAGTGGAGGATGTGTACAGATTCTAGAGCAATAAACAAGATCACAATCAAGTACAGGTTTCTATTGCCACAAATGGATGATATTATGGACTGTTTGAGTGGAGCTGTGTATTTCTCAAAGATAGATCTGAAGAGTGGATATCATCAGATTTAGATCAGAGAAGGAGATGAATGGAAGACCACCTTCAAGACAAAGGAAGGATTGTATGAGTGGTTAGTCATGCCTTTTGGGCTAACCAATGCACTGAGCACTTTCATGCGGCTCATGAATGAGGTTCTGAAAGAATTTCTAGGTAAGTTTATCATTGTTTACCTAGATGATATTTTGATCTTTAGTAAGACATTGGAGGAGCATACGATGCATATTCATAGAGTGTTTGAGAAGTTAAGAGAAGAGAAATTGTTGATAAATTTGAAGAAGTGCAGTTTTGTGAAGAAAGAATTAGTGTATTTAGGATTTGTAGTTTCAGCAGAAGGTCTAAAAATGGACCCAAAGAAGGTACAGGCTATCTTTGAATGGCCTACTCCAAGGAGTGCTACTGAGGTAAGATCTTTTCATGTCTAGCTAGCTTTTATAGAAAGTTTATCAAAAAATTTAGCAATATTTGTGGACCCTTGACTTAAATAAATACTTGTAATTCACTAATATAAAATGATGTGAATTTAACTCATGAAGTAGTTGTTATTGCAGCGGACCCCCCTTTGGTGCAGTGGCCTCGTGTTCCTAAATAGATGAGGAGGAGACATGTGTTGGAATTAGAATCAGTAGAGGAGGGGAATGAGGAGGACATTGATCTTCCTCTTAGAAATTACATGATTAAAAAAAAAAAGCAAGAAACCCAAAAAGAAATGATTGTAATTAACATTTTTTGCTAATGAAAGAACGTTGTCTTAATGGATGTAATTCTGTACTAGTCATGTTGATGAATGATGTGTTAATGAATTCTTCATAAATGTTGTGTGTTTATGTGTTAATGAACTATTCATGAATGTTCTGTGTTAATGAATTTTGTGTTAATGAATTATTCATGAATGTTGTGTGTTAATGAATTTTATGTGTTAATGAATGTTATCATGTGATTATAATGATTGAATGTTATATTTCAAAAATGGATGAATGAATGAATGTTATTAAATGTTAATGGGGAATTTAGAGTGATGTTGGGGGGGGGGAGGGGCCAAATGAGCTTCCACCTTCACGTGGTTGGCCTTGTTTAGTAGAGAATATTAAACTATTCTGGAAACCAAGTGAAGCTCAAACTTTAAAGATAAGCTTAGAGTTAATAGTGACAACCAATTAGCAAGTCGAAATGAAGTTCTTCGTTATAGGTACCTTTTTAGTTTTTAAAGCATAATGTCATGTTTTAATATTGTGTAGTTTTTTTCTTATGTCAAAGTATTCTTTTACTATAAGAACATAATTTATGACCATTTTAGTAACTATTCTAACATTGGTTTATGACAAATCTTGTTTTGGAAAAGATGGCGATAAGTGGTGTTGTCTATTCCTTGGGAGATTGGATTGCACAGGTCTGTATCTCAAAATCATTTGCATGTGCCATAAATGCATACTTACAACCATTTCATTCTACATTTAAAAACATTGATGACACTCTAGACACAAAATAATGCTCATGTTGTTGACTTGACAGTGCTATGAAGGCAAACCAATTTTTGAATTTTATCAAGCATCAATGAGTGGGAGCTGATGATACCACTTGGTTTTTTAATTGCTACTGGGTATGTAATAAATATTTCCTGTACTAAATATTCCCTATATTGAAATGAAATGCAAAATTTATAAATGTTCTCGACATATGAAATGCATAATGCTGAAAAGATAATGAAATGCATAATGCTAAAATGATAATGAAATGCATAATGCTAACATGATTATTAATTTGTATTCTTAATGTTTGAACATAGTTATTTATGATATACTATCAGAAATCAATTATGTAATTTTTGAATTAATTTCATTCACTCATATTTCATGAGTAGTAGTTCACAAGAACCTATCTTTTTCATGGGAATGATTGGTACACTTAACACTCATTGCATCTAGGTGATACTCTTAGAGGTGAAACATTGGGCTTTCCCAGGAGGTTACCCATTCTACTACTACTCCAAAACAAGCGTGCTTAACCATGGAGTTTCCCTAAGATTAAGCCCACTTAACTTGCTATCCCATTTGCAAAACTTGCAGTTAGTGTTGTGTCTTATGAACGATTTATTATAGGGCCCCTTTAGCTTATTAATTGACATGTATGAAATAAATTTCATAAAAAATCAATTTTTAATATTTCTATTACGATTTAGCTGTATAATTTATGATTCAAACTCATTGATTCATTTTTCATATGTAATTTACAAATCAAACTCAAATACTTTTTTTTTAAATCTACTGCAACCTCTGTTTGTGTCACTCTTTTATAGAAGTTCCAAGCATGAAATGCTTATCTTAGTCTACTTATTTTCATCTTTCTTGTGGCAATGTTTATCTTTTACGTCCAATTTTTATAATAAATTCATGTACAATTTCAAGTAGTTTAGGGTTTTTCTTTGTAAGGCCTTGTTCCACAAAGGGAAACTAAATACAATGACTAACTGAACCAATGATCTAGATAGCTACATATCAAGCTTTTGACTTATAAATAAACTTTATCTTTTCTTTCTATACCTAAATTCTAGCATAACCCACTTTTCAATGGGTGACTTCTAGTCATAACTAGAATGGAGTTCAAAATAGAACCTTTCCATTTCATTGACCATTGAATCAGAATGTAACCATTAGGTCTGCCTTATGTATGATAAAATTTTGATGTTGAGTAATATCAAATTATGCTCCAATTGAGATAAGATCATGTTGTCAAATAACTTGTATGTCTTCAAATATACCTTGTATTTATTGTTAATTAATATGTTTTCTTGTGAATGCAGTGTGAGGGTGGCCAATGAGCTGGGTGCAGGAAATAGCAAAGGAGCCAAATTTTTAGTTATTGTTTCTACAATTACTTCATCCATGATCAGCCTTATTTTTTGTTTGCTCATTATTTTGCTTCACCGAGAATTTGCTCTAGTCTTCACAACTAGTACCATGGTTATAGAAGCATTTTCTAAACTATCAATTTTGCTGGGCTTTTCTATGCTCCTCAATAGTGTTCAGCCAGTACTTTCAGGTAAAGCACCCCTATATTTGCTCCTCCAACTTATTTGAATCAAACATGTTTTTGACAATGCTAGAAACAAGTTATTTCAAAAGGAATAAAAAAATTGCAATTATAATAAGAGTTATCAGCACTGAACAAATCACATTTAATTTCTGATCATTTATGATATTGACTGGGTATTCTTCTTCCTTATTGTGTTTCAGGGGTAGCGATGGGATCAGGGTGGCAATCTTACATTGCTTACATCAATATTGGGTGTTACTATGTCATTGGTGTACCCTTTGGAATGATGCTTGGTTGGGTGTTTAAACAGGGCATTTCAGTGAGTTTGAATTCTATCAGAATTGGCTAGCATGAAAGGGATTAATGTATATAGGGAATATTCATATGAAAATATAAGTAAAGCATGTATATATACATTATAGAATCTTGAAGTTCAAATGAGAATTTAAGAAAAATAAATTATCAAAACTGAAACATTAATACTATGAAATAATCAGAAAAATGTGATCGTATCCCTAGAAAATCCCCATTTCAAAGATGGGTCAAATGGACCTGAATCCTGACTACGCATCCCTGAATAACTCTACTTCCAAGTAGACCCTATGAACAAACTCAACAAAAGAATGGAAGGCTGTTTAGAGCCAGGAATAAGAACTAGAAACAAAGATTTTATTTATTGATCATCTGCTTGTGCTTGATTGTGTTTCTCAACCTTGCATTCTCAAATTTAAAAGCATGATATCCCATATTTTGTATGATAGGGGATATGGATTGGAATGATATGTGGGACAGCGGTCCAAACAATTGTTTTGGCAATTATTGTGTATCGATGTGACTGGGATCGAGCAGTAAGTACTAAATTTCATTTGCACTTCTTTGTCTGTAAAACATATAATTGTCTAAGTGGCAGTGAATGTTTTTGAAGTGTTAAATACATTTATAATTTATTGTTGTTCTGTACTAATTGCAGGCTGCTCAAACCAAAGAGAGAGTTAGCAAATGGTCTCCAGAGGATTTGTCCTTATACTAAGGTAACAGATGCATCATCATGTTCCAATGGTGTACAAACAACACATGAATTGATGTGCTTTGTCTGAAGTGTATTCATGTGGAGGCTCTTGCTTTTTTTCAGGTTTTAATTCTATTAATGTTGTAGATTCAAACATAGTTTTAGGAAGGTTTGTAGCTCCATTTGGAGAACAAGTAGAGTCATTTCAATTATTTCCGTAGATACTCATATGAGGGAAAAGGAGGATCTATTTTTGTAAGCATTCATGAGATTTTCATGAAGATTCATAGGTTAGTGGATCTAGTTTTTCAATTCTATTATGAATTATTTGTATATGATGATTTTTTTACATTACATGAAGTTTATTCAATAGTATATTTGTGTTTTATTTATAGTTATTATAAAAAAAAATTGTTATATTGATAAGTTTTCTCTGCTATAATTTCCTTTAGGATTTTCCTTTGATAATGCTAAATTTCTTTAGAGAAATGTCTCTTATGAGGTACCTTCGCACTTGACATGGTTGCACTCTTTTGTAGCCCTTATTATGCTTATAGTCTTATGAAGCCTTAATTCTTCATTTCTCTTTTTTCTCTCCTCTATAGGATTATTTAGTGAGTAGGATTTGTCATGTTTACATTGTGTATTTTCACCTCTTTTAGCCCTTACTTGAGCTTTGTGATCTTAGTCTTTTTCATTTTGCATGTAATCAGCCTTGCTTAAGTTCAATAGTTCTTTGGGAAATGTTTGAGAGGCCATTAGGACTCCTGAATTGTCCAACAACTATCTCATGGAGTCTAATAATGGCCATAATCAAAGTGTCAGAAATACCAATGCTCCATATTCATGGAGCAATAGCTGTTGCAGGATGGGGCCAATGATAACAAAAGACTTTAGAACACCAATAATTAGCCCTTTCGATGATAGCACTAAGAGTGAAAATGTGGTCAATAGTCTCCAATTCACATACTTTCAACAACTTCAACTACAAGAGTGATCTGGAAATGGCCTGCAATATTGCAATTGAGGGTAGTTTTGTAACATAGAGGTAAGTCTAATAATCAAGGTGAGGCTTTCCCCAAGAATTAGAGCTCATTACACTTGGATATTGACTAATAGGTAAGCCAAATAAATTTTCAAAACAATTATAAGAATAATTGAGTCCAATGTGATCTCCTAGCACTCAAGTTGGAATGTTGACTAATGGGTAAGTTTCAAGGATCAAGGTCATAACTTGTACCTATCTGTAACAGTTGTTTTGGCAACTTATGTTATAGTAAGAACAATGCACCAAGATAAGAATGTACAATTTGTGAAATCAGGTTCCTTGCAAAAATAAGGGGATATCATTTCATATGTAGTGTGTTGGTGATAGTGAAGTGATATTCCTTCAAACATTATTTGTGCATTACTGATTAATTTTTATGTCTTATTTGTATCTATTTATTATTGACATTCTTCTTGATGAATTGGTTTCTAGGTTGGGAGTCCACTGGCAGATCCATAGCTTGCATTTGTAGCTAGTATGAATGGCTTAGTGAGGCCTCGCCATGGTTTAGCAAATCAGGTATAAAATATATGCCTACTATTGCAATGAATATTGATGAAAATAGGCTGAAATAATGGGACAATGTTCTCAAATTTCAATTGCAAGGTGCTATATTTTATTTAAAACTCATATTCTATCCCTTAGATTGCCACAAGGAGCTTGTGGAGTAGTAATCTGATTTATTGCAATTGTTCCTAACTTGTTATTAATGCAATAATAGAAGATGTGGTTTAACCTTTATCTCATTTCCTTAGACAATAAGATATATCTGAATATGAATGAAATAGAATGTTTTATACTGTGCTGACAGTGTAAAGATATCTTATATAATACTGACAGATGTATGAAGACTAACTTCATCTCAATATTGGTCAGTATGTCACAATGATGGAATCCATATAATATTGTTCCACAAGTATGTCATTGTTGCTGATAGAAGGTCTGAGTTATATGTTATTCGTTGATATAATATCTTATATCCATGTTAACTATATGCAGTTCCAGATTTCTTTAAATGTGTAGCTTATGCCATGACTTCAAGCCCTTTACCATTTCCAACAATTTATCTTGAATCATGCATTTAGTAATAGTTTTTTTAGCTCCCTCTTATTCATAACCGTCGGTGTCGATTCAGAATTTCATTGATCTGTATTGTTGTTGTTCTTGCGTATTCTTTCCATTCTTTTTTTATTCTTCCCTTTTTGCAGGCTGGAAGATATATGGAATTGCCATCATTTTGGTGCTTTTCAATAAACAACCTCAATCATGCATGGAATCTAAGTTTCAGCCAATATATTTTTCTTTCCCCAGGTCCCCGTCTCTAATAAAAATTAATATATCCTTCCGCCAATGAAAGATAAGATATTTTCATTTGAATAATAATATCTTTTCACTGTAATGATATTATATATTTTGCTCACGCCAAGCTTAGGAAATAAGCCCATAAAGGATTGGGTCCTTATTATATTTCCATCCTTGCCTGTATACAACTTATATGTCTCCATCTCTCCCTGTTTTGCCTATGTCCGCTGACTATATCTCCAGGTGTGATGGAAATTCATTTTTCTTCTAATACCATGTTCTCCATTCTGATAAGTTTTCTCTATTATAATTTCCTTTAGGATTTTCCTTTGATAATGCTAAATTTCTTTAGAGAAATGTCTGACACTTCAATGTTTAACACCTTAGATGAGTTCGTAGTAAGAGGTGCCTTTAGTCACAGGTCCTAGTCTTCCCCATCATATCCTTCCCCAACATGTACCTAGGATTCCTAGTCTTCAAGGCCTTTCTCCCAAACCTGCCAATTCAAATCGTCAACAATGCCATCTTCTAAATGTCACATTTCTGGTCACATTTTTTTTTAACCAAAAGTTAGTATTGGTCACTTTTTTGACCTTTACACATTACTATGTTCAACAAGAATGCTATGTGTTCGATGGCACTTTGACAAACTTTTGGTGGATATTTTGACTAACCTATGGTGTCAATTTTGACCTTTACACCAATAGAATCGACGAGAATGCTATGCATTCAACGTCTTATTCTTCCAGTTCCAAGGGATTGATTCAATCGATAATTCAACTACTTGTAAGGTCAAAATTTTGACTATTATTTTCCCTGTAGAACATTTGACACAAAAACATCGACCATAGTTTTAGTCATCTATTCGATCAATTGGTGTAGAAAATTCAACCAATTCTCATCGAAAAATAGGGTAAAATTTACTAGTGTTATTGAGATTTCCTAGTAGATCATGATGAAGCACCCTCCACTAATCTAGAAGACCTCAACCTTTTCCTCCTTTTTATACCATATGTTGGGCTCTCATCTAGACACTGCTAGAGACAAGGAAATTTTTCATTCTTTATTGATGAAGTTTGAGGGAAAGATGGAGGATAAATTTGGCCCCTCTTATAATTTTTAGAAGTAATGGATTAATTTATTCAATTGATTCTTTTATTGGAGCTTATTCCTAAAACACCACCAAGAAGATAAAGGCCCATGTAGATAAAGGAAAAGATACATTGTAGGAGGCTTTATTCTAAATTGAATGGGTGGATAGGTAAAATGAGGAGTCTTTGGAATATTTCATTAGAAATTTTGAAACATACAAGGAAGATTTCTTTGGAATATTGGATATCATATTCTTCTCATTCATTCATATATTAATTGAGTCTGAAGGGACTCCAAGACCCTTGGTTTTCTTATTTTGGAGTTCTTTTGGAGTGATCTTACCAAGTGTCGCATCCAAACAAAGATCTACCACAATAGACATCACACTGCCCACATTTAAATATTCCAAAGAATATGTATGGCTCTAACCATAAGGGTACAATATAAATTTTAGTTGAAGTGATAGGTAAATGATGCTCCATAAGTTACATCTACCCTACTAATAGGATGATTTTTTTTACATTAAAGACAAGGTACAAGTACATGAAAGATTTAAAAACTATTGATCTAGCATTAAAATTACAAATATGGGTTCCAGTAGAACTATAGGATACATAAGAAGAATTACACACAAGAATATTCCTTAGGATTTAGAATTTTTAGTTCTCTTCTCCTATCACTCTCTTTTTTCTTTCTTGGGATCTAAAATGCAATAACTTGTTCCTTATAAATGTAACATTTGGGCAATTGTTATGGTAAATAAAGTTGATGATTTCAAGAAAAATTAGGTAGTTACTATAATAGTTTTCAAATATTTCATGTTTCTTTAGTGTTATATTAAATTTTCCCCCCTTGGAGAAGTATATGAAGAGCTAGTAACTATTAGTGTACTATTGGTGATCAATGCAAAGAGAATTCAAATATTGAGCTCTTCCATGAGCATGTTTGTCTATCAATAAGTGGTATATCTTTCATTTCATAATGTCCTTTTATCCAATACCTTTTAGAGTTCTTTGTGTTAATATAGTTGATGGATGTAATATGGAATGAAATGTGCTTCGTTAATGTATGATGCTTTATAATCATGTATGTTAGTGGTAATTGTGTCATGATGATTTAGTTTAATGATTTATTTTGATCAAGAGATAAATATTCTTACTTATGTTTTTGTCTAAAATTACACTATATTTGTATGTTTATTTATGATCTATTAAAGATCGCATTCTCCAAACTCACCACTCTATACAAATTAACTTAAATATCCCTACAAAAAATAGGTGTGCATCCACTTGGCTATTATAAACTATTGTGACCCAAAATATAGGTTCTTGAGAGGAAGGGATATTTTCCCTCCCACTTTCACGTATATTTATTTTTCAATACTTAGGTCATCCCCTACAGAATCACTCCTAAAATACCTATCAACCAAACCAGTACTATAAGGAGGGCCTAGTGTTTTAAAAATCTCCTTTGGTGAATCAAATAAGAGTGATTTCCCTAGTAAATAACCCTAGCATTTAGGTTAATTTTCCTTGATTAGACTATATAGAATCCTCCAAAAAAAAGAGTTCATATAATTAAGAAACTTGACCCAACCTAATCAGAGAAAAAGGAAAGGAGGATATTCCATCTCTGGACCATATTTTTTCTCCCAAGTCCCTAGACTACCTTAGGTTGTTGTCCCTACAATTGCATTCCCTACACTGCACATACATGAGCTCGAGTGTGTATTTGGAGACATTTAAATCTTTTGTGATACATTCATGGAATAGAGTGTGTCATTTTATTATAATTACAAGGTTAACCAGAGTTTGGAAAATGATTTACATCTTTAGTATTTATTTTTATAAATTTCAAAAGATATATTAGTGAATAATGGTGAAATTATGGGTCCACCACTATGGAATAGAGATTGAGTATAGATAGGAAGATATGAATAGATAGGGTGTGTGATGGAAAATGTTATGGACATATAAACTAAATGAAATAGAAATACTTATCTTGAAAGAAAGAAGGTTGATGAAGAAATCACTATTTTATGATGTCTGTGCATAGTTTCGGGAAATTCTCCAACCTGCTCTAGATTGGAAATGTTGAGACAAAGAAAACCCAAAAAAAATTTATCCTTCTAAGGTCAGGTTGAATTTGACCTAAATAGTGGGGCACAATCTTACCCTAGGGAAGAATCCTACCCCCCACTGAAGGTTGTCCCTGACCTGAAACAACTCCAACAGAAATTTTGTTCGCAGAGCCTGAAAGTTCACCGAAAAGGGTATCTAGATCTGTACTTTGATTCTCTGTCATGTACCTGTACCTACAAAAAAATGGTTTTGTTGTTTGGATGAGGGGTTTTCCTTGGTCAAACCCCAGTTTGGAATCAACCTTAATAATGAAATTAAAATAGAGAATGCTAGCAAGTAGTAGAAGTAGATCTAACAACGAAGCTATGAAATTCAATAGATATGCAATTGTATTTCAAATATAAACAAATATATTGATATGAAAGCTTGAACATAACATTAAAAAATGTAAATCAAAACTTCCATGATTTCATGTTTGGAATCCACCTTGAGGGAAGAATGAATGGATCTTGACGATGAACAGAGGATCTTGAAGGAAGATCACACCACCATGATGGCTAGATCTAGGGTTTTCAATGATAAATCTTGAATGCTTGAACCAAATCCCTTCAAAGGCATGAATTCTTGAATCCTTTATCTTCAATGGAGAACTTGAATGGAGAAGGGGACTTGAATGCTTCCTTGAAAACGCTTGATGGAATGCTTGCTTGAAATTGCTAGAGAGCTTGAGAGATTAATGGATGAGATGGATAAAATGAGAGAGGAAGGCCTCCTTTTATAGTGATCTAGAGTTGAAAATTATAGAGAGGCCAACATTGGAGAATTAAATCCCAATTAATCTTAACCCCTAGAAATGGACCTAGATTAAATGCAATTTAAGGGTTTACTATTCCGAAATCTAAAACAGCCGACCCAGAAGCAGGAAAATAAAACTTTCTGAAACCCAACATCTCAAAACTAAAATTTATACCTAGGGTCAAGGACGAAGTAGTCTCTACCCTAGGTCAGGGTCGAGGTCATCCTTGACCTAGGTTAGGGTCTAGTTTGTCCTTGACCCTTGAGGTTTTCCTTGACCCAGAGAGTCAAAGTCTTCAGATTCTCAAAGAAAGTTTTTAGAAAGAGGCTAGAAATAAAGGGGAGAGAAGAAGAACAGGGGGGAAATAGCCAAATCCATGAAAAGACCCAATAAGGGTGCTTGACATGACCCCATTCCACTTACTCCGAGGGCTAAACGCTCTTAACATGGAAGTGCTTCCATTTTAAGACAATACATTAAGCCCCCACTTTAGCAAGAGTATGGAATCAATGAAAACTCTTGGTAAAGGAGAAGAAAGAAGAGATCCAAGTGGATTCACAATGAGATAAAATAACACTTAGCTAAGAACACAAGGGTGAATATTAAGATAAACCATTGTGACCCAAAATATAAGTTCTTGAGAGGAAATGGATCTTTTCCCTACCACTTTCACATAGATTTATTTTTCAATACTTAGGTCATCCCTTATAGGATCATTCCTAAAATCCCTATCAACAAACCAGTACTATAAGGAGGGCCTAGTGTTTTAAAAATATCCTTTGGTGAATCAAATAAGAGTGATTTCCCTAGTATATAACCCTAGCATTTAGGTTAATTTTCCTTGATTAGACTATATAGAATCCTCAAATTGATCCTCAAAAAAGAAGAGTTCATATAATTAAGAAACTTGATCCAACCTAATCAAAGAAAAATGAAAGGAGGATATTCCATCTCTAGACCATATTTTTTCTCCCAGGTCCCTAGAAAGCCTCAGGTTTTTGTCCTTACAATTACATTCCTAGTGAAACTAGTCTACAACCTTCTAATTGTGACAAAATTTAACCAAAATTATTCCCCTCTCGGAAACATAGTGGGCAGAATGAATGACCTACTTTTCAACCCAAAAAAGTTGTCTCAAGTTCAAGCTTGGTGTTCCCTAGACCACTTAAGAACATATAAAATAATTCAAAGACACTGTGGTTTTACATAAAATCTAACAATAATAAGTTTTGTATAGAATCTTCTTGTATTCCTTGAGAGATAATCAGCTTATTTGGTACCTCTCAAACCCTTTGAAGTCAATCTATAGTGGCAAGGGTTTGGTGAATGCCTTCCTCTTTCATTTTAGGGTGTATGTTGATCCTACCACCTAGTACCACCAATTTTCATACACGAGGAAGAAACTTGATGAGATCTTGAGAATATTTAACACTAACTTCCAAATAGCATTCAAGTGGTCAGAAGCACCCAACACAACCACTAAAGTTGTTGCAATTTAAGCATACTTTAAGGGAATAAATCCTTGGATTCCCATATTCATTTAGAAATATCATTCCATAGAAGACATTGACACTCTTGCTAAGGTATATCCAATATCTCTTAAGATGAATAAAGAGATTAAATAGACTCCCTTGGGTATAGGGAACAAATTGCCTCTAACCTTGCATTTAAATGCATTTCACCATATGGTTGAATACAATCCCAACATAGTTGTAGGTGCCCTAAAAATTAACATGGTACTCTCTTGAATACCAATTTCTATAGAACAAGTATCTCCATTACTAGAGCTTCTATGACACCAAAAAATCTAGTTGAACCCCAAGGACAAAATAGGTCTTACTTAAAAGGCACAAGCCTCCCAAGGTGCCTAGTACATATTATGCCAATGTGTCAATCCAAATTCCCACTTTACCTTCCATAGAAAAAATGAACCACTTATTGGTGCAGATGGAGACAATAAAGAAGATGTTGACATAGGTTACATTGAGCTAAATCAAATAAGACTCGATCCAAGGGGTAATCAAAACTTGAATCCCCCATAATACGAAAACAACTACCAAGAGAAACTAAATCACCAAAATTCTAAGAAATAGTACAAAATAAAAATTGAAACCCTTTCAACCAATAATAGAACACTCACCAAAATAATGAGTTCATGAAACATGATCATCGGGATACTCAAGAGGGCCTAAATCCATCCTACATGATCAATCTAGATAAATTTAACCTCCTCACCACATAGTTTCATTTGCATGATAATTCATAGCAATCTAAGTTGAAGTGTGAACAAATGGAGAATATCATTAAAATCACCCAAGAAAATGGTCAACCATGTAGGAAAACTTCAACCAATTCCCTTGAGACCATAAAAACCACAATGGCATTTGAAATGCTATTCTTCCCTCCTGAAGTATGTTAGGATAGGTGTTGGTCCATTTTGAGAAATAAAAGTCACAGATTTTGTTGGTGCTAAGCTTTATAATAATGAATAACTGCAAAAAATAAAAAGAGTTAAAGAGGTAATGAGCTGTTAAAGAGGTAAGAGATGACACTCTTAATCCAAACCTGATCCCAATCTTTCCAACCACAGCTAGGGGAAGACCTTTCAACCCGCCTCTCCCCAAAAAATCTTGGACAGATATTCACTAGGCGATTCACAGAAAGAGACTGGAGCTCTTAGGCCCAAGCAGAAAGCCTGAACATCACAATACCAACATTGGTCACTTCAATGATTCTTCCAAGACTTGGAAGCTGGTGCAGAAAAAGGATCCTCATCACAAAGATCTCTTCATAACATATCAGGAAGCACCATAGGGAAACATGACTCAAGAAGTTACTTCTCCTCAAGGTATAACCTCCTAGCTCCTCTCACACAATATGGAGGCTTTGATGAAGGACCAGGTAACCTCTATCACATTTTTAGAAGATTTTCTTAGGAAAAGAAACTTACTTCTACAACATGGAATTATTTGCAAGTTTCGGAACACTAATCTATCTTACAATGAGTTCAAGACATGGGTCTCTACCAACTGGGAAAACTTCTCTCAAATAGATACTCTATACAGGGAAGAAGGATATTTTCTAGTAGAATTTAAATACAAACCTAGTAGAGACAAAATCTACAAGCATAAAGGGTGGTTTTACAAAAACTCGGGCCTCCACATGTAGCAATGGTCTCCTAACTTCAATAGCTCAAAGAATATTATCAATTTCATCCCTATGTGGATCAAATTAACAAACCTTCTAATGGAATACAAAGACCCAAACATCATTCAAATTATTGGTAACAAATTGGGCATCTATTTGTCACACCATTCTGATAGGCCCTCGGCTTCTATTTGGATCAACCTACTTATGAGCATTGAGAAGGAAATGCCTAAATCTCTTAAAATCATTTCCAAGTTTGGAACTTGGATTCAGATGATTTCTTATGACCCTGGTAATAAAATTGTCTCTGAATAGGTCTCCTCCTCAGTTGCAGAATCTATAGATCAACTTGAACCTCTCCAATTGGACTCAGCAAAACATTCCTCAGCTCAACATTAGTCAAACAAGTTCTTAGAAAGCATGAAGGTTTTCCTCTAGATTCTATTTTGCAAAATCATAAAGTTCAGAAACATTAATATTTTCCCCCAAAAGTACCTTTTGACATTGGCCTCAAACAAAGAGGTTGATCCTTTTTCAAGCAATTCAATTTGGCTAGATGTATCTCTGTGCAATGGTACATCCCCATTAGGAATATGGGAGACCAAAGGATTGCAGGCACACTCAAGGAAAAGCTTCTAGATAAATATGAAAGCATTTGTTGCAATCTTTGGAAATAGGCAGATTATAGTCACTTCTCACCCTCTCCCCTTGGGGAAGACTCTTACACACCCTGTTCCCAGGTTTAATCACAACACTCTGGAACAAATTATTTCCTACTGGTTTATGGAAGTCCAAAAAGAAATGCTATAGAAAATTGTAGATCAAGTCCTCCAAGAAGATAACCCATCTAGTCTTAATGAGGGTAAGGAGAGTAATAGAATTGCAAATCAAGTTCTCCAAGAAGATATCTCACCTAGCCTTAATGAGGTGGAGGAGAGTAATGCAGAGGGGCTACCATCTAGGAAGGATTCAGAGAAAGAGGGTTATACAAAAGATTTACTTGCCAACAAGGAATCTCCACTAATGGAAGATGATATTCTAAAAATCATAGTATGTGATCTCAGAGATTCGACAAAGTCTAAAATCTCTTCCATTTCCCTTTCTCCCTCTTCTTCTACCAAAATCTCAAAAACTCCAGAGGCTCGCCAAACAAGTCCTAATTCGGGATGCAAGAAATCATCTCAGCTCGGGAACAAGGAACAAAAAGAGTTAAAGAAAGCATCAATGTCTGAATCAGAGAATAACTCAAAAAGAAACAAAATGAAAGGGGGCCTCATCTCACTCAAACCTCTAAAACACAAAGTACAGGAAACTTGCTCGGATATTACTCAAAAAGGTAAACCTAAAGGCATAGAGGAACCCATTTTGTCAAGATTACAGGTAGTATATGACCTATTTGGGTGTTCAACCATGGACTACCCTTCAATCAATTTCCGCCCATCCTCCTTGCTTGAAAGAACACTCGAGGAAGATTATGTAGAAGATGAAGAAAGAATGTTTGAGATAGAAACTCTAGAAGAAGGCATAGAGAAAATCACAGTTCTTTGGCTTCGGCTCAGAATTGTGGATTGGATGATTCCCCTCAAAAAACATCAGGTCAAAGCAATAACAAGATAGGTCTACTGAAAGTTTCTCACAAGAATGCCTTGAATTGTGGTTCAGTCAAGAAAAAGGGTAGGGACAGAAAATTGGCAGCTAATCTCAGAGAGGAAATTGGGGAACAACATGATCAAGCTAAAATTACTGCATACTTAAATGTAGGGAAGGGGAATTTCCTTCCCAAGTTCCAATGAGGATTCTCTCTTGGATTGTTAGGGGCTCAATGTTCCTAACAAGCAACGGATGGTAAAACGCTGCATATTTATATCTAAAGTAGAAGTTATCTTTCTCCAAGAAACCAAAATGAACAAGGAACAACTATCCAACTTTCTCGTCTCTAGGTGATTGGTGAGTTTCAGGGGTTGAGGCAATAGGATCATTAGGAGGTCTGAAAAATTTATGGAACTCTAGGATATCTCACTATTCTCACATCCACAACAGCTCTAATTGGATGGGAGGTAAAATTGCAAGCACTCAATCAAATCTGAGTTTATATATTGTAAATGTCTATGGTCCCATTTTGAGAAAAAGGAAAATGGAAGCCTAGGAAGAGATTAGTATATGGTTTCTTCAATGGCCAGAAGAAAATTTCATCTTGGGTGGAGACTTCAATGCCATCATACACACATCGGAGAAAAAGGGAGGTTCTCTAAGAATTTCTCAGTCTCAATCAGATTTTAAAGACTGGCTCCAAAGAGATGACCTCATGGACATTGAATCACACAATGGTGCCTTCACATGGTCAAATAGAAGACCAGGTTTCAACAATATTTTAGAAAAACTGGATAGATTCCTCTTCAGGGGAGACATAACATCATTTCCTTACATTTTAAAAGCTTCCATTTATCCCTTCTCAGGCTCAAAACACTTCCCCATCCAGCTGGACATTTTGGAAGGAGATAAACCCCACATATGTTCTTTCAAATTTGAAAACATGTGGCTTAAAGAGGAACATTTCATTGATATGATATCTGATTGGTGGACTAAGGTTAAAGTAAAGGGCTCCAAGGGTGAACCCACAATAGTGGGTTACACTTTTTTGCCTGAACGGACACTGAACTCTACATTTTAAAAAAAAAAATCAGATTCAGATGCATATTGTTGTTAAAGTGTTTGAAATCAGAAGATGAAGTAAATTAGAGTCTTTTAGAACTTTTTGTCTAGATTCTAAATATATTTTTTATTTTTATTTTTGAATTGAGTCGAATATTTTTTTCTTTCTCCCACGAAAACTGGTATGTTGCTGAAAATGTCATTTTCAAAGAGTTACATTGTTTTCATATAGCATAACTTTTTTTCTAAAATAGAATCGATGTGATTCTTTTGAATTTAATTTTTTAACATCCAAATGGAGGGCATGAAATTGGTTTGATGACACTATCATGATTATTTCATATTTTATTAATGTTTGAAGTTGACTAAACTGTAATTTTGACATACCTTGACTACATAGCTTATAACTTGTCGTGTATTTGTCCAATTTCATTTTTATTTTTTTTATAGAAATATAACTTCAATACCTAGGGCATACATATTTTTTAGAATTTTTTTTCTCTCATTTACTATTTTTCCATAAGCATCAAACATAGAGGTAGACATACGGTGAAATATCTATGTTTAGTAAAACTAAAAATACAAAATCATAATAAAATTAATATTTATTAACATTATAATCATTGGAAAGATTTTTCTCTGTAGTACCTTACTATATAGATAGTTTTGTCAAATGGATTCATTTGATTTTCCAAAAGATAAATTTGAAGTGATTTTTTGTCAGCATTTTAATAGGTGTGAAGGAGACTCCATTATAGGTATGAATGAGGAGTATAGATGTTATATCAATATTTTTTTTATCTAAGATGCTTTGAGCTAACCATTTATAATTAAGTCCTTCAAATGGAACCTCTCAAGGCTTAAATCATCATATTTTATTAAAAATGTGTTATTTCAGCAAAAATTAGCATCTCTAAAAAAGTGTAACCCACTATTGTGGGGTCACCCCCAAGCTTTTTTGCTTTGTGGAAAAATTAAAATTTATTAAGAAAAGCCTTCTCATTTGGAACAGAACTCAGTTCAAGAATGTTTTCTTAACCAAAGAAGAAATAGAACAAAAACTCACAACTTTGAATGAAACCATCATTCAAACTGGGATGAGCCAAGATCTGTTTGTGGTCGAAAAGGACCTATTAAAAGGACTAGAAGATATATTGAGCAAAGAGGAAACTTTTTGGAAACAAAATCAAGGGAAAATTGGTTGGCAGCAGGAGACAAGAACATAAAATTCTTTCATTCAAGCACCAAGAATCGAAAAAATACCAACAGGATACTACAAATTGTCAACTTGGAGGGGTCTCTTCTGGTAGATCAAAAAGAGATTCAGAAGGAAATAGTCCACTTTTTCTCAAACCTTTTGAATTATTCAGATAACTCTCCTCTCAAAAGCCAGAAAGACCTATTGATCAACATTCCTTCAATTATAATGGATGTTGATAATCAACTATTGTCAAAAGCATTCACTGAAGAGGAGATTCTATAAACATTAACACAAATGGCTCCAAACAAAGCTCCTGGCCCAGATGGCTTTCCCCCTAGCTTCTTCCTGCATTGTTGGAGCATCTTTGGGAAAGAATTCACTGCAACTTTGGAAGCGGTCAAATCTTCAGGTAGATTCTTGTCTGAAATCAATAATACCTTTATTGCTCTTATTCTTAAAATAGAAAATGCAAATGGTATGGATGAATTTAGACCAATTGCTTTATGTAACACTATCTATAAGGTCTTGTCAAAATCTTTAGCAAATGGGCTAAAATTGGTCTTAGGTAAAATCATTGGCAAAAAACAAATAGGCTTTATACCAGGAAGATCAATTTTTGATGGCATCATTATTGCACAAGAAGCCATTCACTCCATACAACACAATAAATAGCCTAGTATGATTATTAAGCTAGATATTAAAAAAGCATATGATAAAGTCAATTGGAGATTTTTAGCTAAATGCATGGAAAGTTTTGGATTCTACAAAGCTTGGATAAAATTGATTTTCTATTGTATATCCTCTCCAAAATATTTTTTCTTGGTAAATGGCACCCCTCAAGGCTTCTTTGAAGGCTCAAATGGAATCAGACAAGGAGATCCCCTCTCCCCTTTCCTTTTCATCATCATGGCAGAAGCTTTGGGCCACAGCATAATCAACCTTCAAAATCAGGGTTGCATCAAAGGGATTGAAATCACTTCCATAGTATGTCTTGTCACACACCAACAATTTCAGATGACACTCTTCTCTTTGGCTTTGGCTCAGTTAGGAAAGCCACTCAATTCAAGGCAATTTTAGAAAAATATGCTCAAGCCTCTGGACAGGCAGTAAACAAGGATAAATCAATGATTTTTTTCTTCCATACCAAAAAAAAAATCCAACAAAAAATTGAATCTATTCTAGCATTCAAAGTAGACTCTCTTCCATGTTCCTATTTGGGGATTCTCATTAATCAAACACTTAGAAATAGTGGGGTTTGGAAGCCCATCAATGAAAGATTGAACCACAAAATGGATAACTAGAAATCTAAATGGCTCCCTTGGGCGGGCAAAATTGTGATGATCAAAGAAACATTGGCTGCTATCCCCATCTATATCATGTCTTGCATCTTCCTATCAATGAGTGGTTATATGGACATAGCGAAGAAGTTAAGGGACTTCTTTTGGCAAGGTGCAGATCCTAGTAGAAAATTCAAACTTATCTCTTGGGAGAACATATGCAAACCTATATCAGTAGGAGACACAGGAATAAAAAATCATATGTGGAAGAATCAAGCTTTAGGAGCTAAACTCTATTGGAAATTAGTGAAAAATCAGGATTATAAATGGGTTAGAATTCTTAGAGGTAAATATTTGGGTAATGGTTTATTTTCAGAAGTTTTCCACATCAAAGACTTTCCTAGAGGCTCTAGAATATTGAATTTTATTTCCAAATCAAGACACATAGTGGACAACAACATAACTTGGAACATCACAGAAGGTAATTTAGCTTAGTTTTGGGAGGATTCATGGGGAGGCTATCCAATTATTCATTCAATATCAGGTTTGAATCATATTAGTTAGATTTTTCTATCGGCTTGGGGCCCATTAGTCAAAGACTACATCATCCCCTCTTCTTTCTTTGCAATAGACAGCTCTTAGAATTGGAAATATTTCTTAGGCTTAGGGGTTGACCCTCAAGAACTAAGTTCTTTAAAACAAATTATGAAGGGCAAATCTTTCTTTGTCAAACATGGGAGGGATGAAATCATATGGAATGGGTCTAAAAGTGGAATTTATAATGTGAAGGATGGATACAAAATCATGTCAGGTCCTCTTCAGAAATCAATCACAATCCCGACATAATTATGTTGGAACAAGGTTTATCTCCCGAAAGTAGGATTTTTTATGTGGGCAGCATCTCAGGGCAGGATCCTAACAGCAGATAGTTTTTTAAAAATGGGATATTTGGGTCCATCTAGATGTTCTCTTTGCCTCAATAATGAAGAGGATTACAATCATTTGTTGTTAACATGTCCCTTTGTCAATAATTGCTAGAATTGGTTGTGTTCAAAATTAAATCGGTCCTCTACTCTTTCCCAAGAAATCTAGTCTCATTTGCTATCATGGCCCACACTTTATGAAGAAAGCTTATGAGGTAATCTTTGGATCATCTCTCCTTCCATCTTAATATGGGAAATCTGGAAAGAGAGAAATAGGAGGATTTTTCAGGACAAAGCTATGGAAATTGAGTCTATTCTTAATAAAATCAAGGCAGCAATAATGGAGATCATGAATTCTCGGATTCAATCTCAGTCAGCCAGACACAAGTTCTATACTAGTTGAGATGATCAGATGATCAAATGCTGGCATGGTCTCAAAACTCTGACCACCATTGGCAGAGTTTGCAAAACTAATCACTTTCAAAGAATGTCTTGTGTTTGGAAGTCTCCTTCCCTAGGCTGGTTCAAGCTTAATTTTGATGGTGCCTCAAAGGAAATCTAGGTCCTTCAGGTGCAAGTTGCATCATTCATTCTTCAGAAGGGAAGATTTTAGCAAAATTGGCTATTCCTCTGGAACCAGACACTAATAATATGGTTGATCTCAAAGTACTACTTCATGGGTTAGCTCTAGCTAAGGAATTAGGATTGAATAGAGTGAAAATCGAGGGAGACTCAATGATTGTGAAAAATGCAGTCAGGATAGGGGCAATATCTAATTTGAGATTACAAGCGTCTTTGGAAATTATTTTAAATCTAATTAGCAAATTTGAATCCACAACTGCTAACCACATTTTCTGTGAGGGAAATTCCAAAGTGGATGAATTATTAAGTTTAGCGGCCAATGGTACATACATCAAATCAATCATATCTAATGACCATCCCATTCTCACATAGCTCAGTTCGTCATCGTTTCCCTACAAATGGTCTCTAGCTTCTTTATTGGCATAAAAACCAAGGTCAGTGGATATGCCTTTCCAAATTGTCTAGGGGCAAATCATTTCTCTTGGTCACTTCATCCAGACTGTCATCCCTGCAATGCTCCACACTACAACTCCTTTGGAGGTTCGCTGAGGCTGTTCTCCATCCTTTGGGGTTGGGAGTGGGAACATCAGGAAATGAGGCTGGTTGGGATGAAGAAAGACCTGAAGTTTCTCTCAAGATTTTTAGGAATTGAAGAAGGCATGGACTCTCCTTATGGTGACAACCTGGATGCCGATGTGGAATGGGTTTATAAATATAGATTCAATGAAAGGATGGACGGCCTTAGCAGCCTGGATTCCTCATATGCTAATGAGGAGTAGGCGAATGAATCTGTGGATGCTTCAGGGGCAGATGTAGAGGAAGATTCTGAAGCGAACGAGGATGAGGATACCGTAGTGGGAGAGGCCAACAATGAGGATGCCAACGATTTGGAAGAAGATGCAGTGGATAGAATGGATCAGGGAAATGTGTCATCTTCCCAGGAGGAGAGTGATGATGCCGGTGAATCCTCAACCGAGAGCTCAGAACAGGACTCCACTTCACCATCGGACTAGTTCTGGTGCAATTTTCCTCTCAAGAACTTGTAATTTTTGCATTAATATAGATATTTATGGTTAATAGCAGCATTTGGCTCTGGTTTAAACTGGATTGGTGAAGTTTTGAAAAGATTTTGAAATGGTGCTGAGCATTGTTGCTCCATATTTGTTGCACCTTCAAGTTCTAAGATCATATTCGTACTGCTTTTGGTCTTAAAACTCTTTATGTTGGTTATATATTAAATATATTAATATAAATCCGACTTTGGCCCTTTACTGACCAAAAAAAAAAAGAGTTGTGTGTTTTGTCTACCAATTCAATCAGGGCTGCGACAAAACAGATAAGCCATTGCTGGCCTAGAACTCTTCTTTCTTATTGCTTTTAGGTAAATTGTACTTGTTGCCTTCTTCCAAACAGACAGATTCAATATTTATATGCAATGTTAAAACATTATAGTGGGCACAAATATTCATATACAACGTTTAAATGCTATAGTGGGGACAGAATAATATTAATAATAATTAAGCAATGAGCAGATAATTGTCAAGTAGCCATTATTTTTCTCCCTCAGACTCAAAAGAACTAACGACCAGCTGTGATATGAAAACCAAAACTCAATGGAAACACATTAACAACTGAAATCCAACTTATCTTTCCTGGCCGGTTTTGGTGGTATGTTGTTTGATCTTCTTGGTCGGCAGAACTGTTTGTTAAGAGACGTTTAGATTGACACAATATTAATTTATGAGTTTTTTTCATGTATTGTTCCAAGGATAATCTTTTGCAAGGCTCTATCTTGTCTTTATCAGTGTAATATCCTTCGTTGGTTTGTGCAGTGTTTTCCTGGCATATGTTTGATTACTTTCGTCCATATACTAGATTTTGTAGTCCTATTTCTCTTGTACTTCACTCCAGACATTCAAGCACAACGAGAGTTTTTGCCATTTTGTAATTTGATTTTCTCAAAAGATAGAATGCTTCGTTCATGGTATCTAGAAGTTATGTTAGAATAAATATATTAAGTGTATATATCGTTTAAGTTAGAGTTAATCATATTGATTTTGTTATAAAAAGAAGTCAAATCATTAAGGTGTATATACAAATGTAATGTGTGGGGTATCGTCATGATCACCAATGTTATCTTATTGATTTTTTTGTTAGGTGTTAGATATATGAAACCAACCGAGCCTATCACTTACAATTGACGATACTTCATTTTTATAGTAAATTGAAGATTGTGTTGTATTTATGAAACTTTTATATGTGCTCTAAAATAGATACCTATATGGAAGTATTATAGTGGGGAACTATAATAATACTCATGATAGCTTATCAATATTGTTGTAGTTGTGGATTGACAAATAAAAAGTAATATATAATTGCTAATATTTTTTAAGATTTAAATATGAGAAGAACAAATTTTTCTTATTGTATAAGAGGTATTGTTACATAAACTAATGACCTCCCTCACTTGGTCAATCTCATGACCCCATTTTCTACACCTAATTACTTTTTCATAAATTTGAGTATGGATAGAAATCTAATTATTTGAAACTAAACTTCCATTTTCAGCTACATTGTTAAACATTGTGTCATTTCTATCTTTTGTCAAATAAAAAGTAATACATAATTGCTAGTATTTTAAAAAATTGAATACCATGCCTTGATCACTATTGTAGTAGTTCTTAATTTTGACATAGTTTAAAAGTGTGGGAAAAGTTTGAAACTTCATAGAAGATCATATAACTCTACTAATAGTATAAGAAGTATTGCTTCATGAACTAATGAGATCCCTCAATTATACAATCTCATGGCCACATTGTCTAAAGCTGATTATTTTTTTCAAAAATTCAAACATTCATAAAAACTTAATTATTGAAACTAAAATTGTCATTTTCAGTCACATTATTAAATATTCCTTCATTTATATGTTTTATCAAGAAAAATGTAAATATAGTTATTTTTTCTTTCAATTATAAACATGAAAAGAATGTAACTCAAAAGAACACAATTCTCTAGAAGCCTAAATTTATATGACAAGGGAGAAAAAGAAAGTTAAAAATAGAGGGATTCCAAGTCCTATCATAGATGTCTTTGGTAAAAAGGTTAGAGGTGTGTTCAAATTATTCAAACTACTAGAAAAAAAACAAGTGCCACGTACTAGCCAAGTATTTGCCTTTAATTTTGTAATTAATTATAATTATAATTTATCATTAATATTTTTTTTTTAAAATAAAATAATAATCATAATTTATTTTTATATGTTGAATACTTAATAATGAAATATATATGATGTACAATATTAAGAATTTATAATAGTTATATTTATATAATAATATTATTAATAAGTGTAATATGTAATATATTAAATAATTTATAATAAAATTAGCATTTTAGTGTCATTTAGTTTTTAAAAATTTATTATATACTTGTTAGATGAATTTTATTTTATTTTATTTTTCAATTAATAAAAAATTCATAATTTTTTTCAAAATTTTATTTCAATAGTCATAATTGTAGAAATGAAAAATATAATTACTAAATATAAATTTGTAAAATTTTATAATCTATAATAAAAATACATATAATAATTTATATTAAAATAAATATTTATTATTAAAAATTCTATTTTAATATTATTGATTTGGTGGAGCCAGGTAGAGTAGGTTTAACATTTCACCTGCGACCTCTGTTATGATTTTTTTGCCATCTGTTGGGGATGGTCTCTCTATCTGCCAGAATTTTTTTGCCACCAAGTGGTATAGCATTTGTCTGGGTGGCCACCTTAGGAATCACCCGTTGTCTCCTCTCAATCTTGGCTAGATGTTTAGAGTTAAAACCGTCTGGTTGTTTTGATAATATCGTTCAATCAAGGCATTCCAGTAGAAAGGTGGGCTTTAAGGCATTTTGTCAAACAGTTGAGGTGCCTTGTCCATGCTTCTGCATTTGGAAAATCCAACAATAAATCATTCAACGATAACAAATTTCTTGAGGCATTGTGTCAAACAGTTCATGTGCCTTGTCTACGGTTCTGCATTTTGTATACCCTGCAATCAAGTCATTCAATGGGAATAAAAATTCTGGGAGGCATCCTGTCAAACAATTCATGTTTCTTGGCTATGGTTACGCATTTTGCATATGTCTGGCAAGGTAGTTGCAGCTACAACATCTACAAAATTCCTCCATCATTCATTGTGAGATGGATGTCCATACCTTGTTCCAAAGCTCCTATTTTCCCACAGGCTATGAGGTAGATGACAGAGGTTGCAGACTTTAGGTTTACACCTGCCAATTGCATTTGGTTTTAAGTTACTAAATCCTTTTCAACAAATGCATTTTGTGCATATCCTGCAATCATAGGATTCAACTAAAAATAAAATCTTTTAAGAAAAAAAATTTAAAAAGAAAAATTAATAATTGTGAATTCTAATAAAAAATTGATCTCTTTACAAATTCAACAATCCTTTCAATATATGTTTATAACATTGTTGAACCAAACAACACAAATAAAGTAAATCCAAAAGTATTAGCACAATACCAATATGTCCAACTATACACGAGAGAAAAAAATCTAAAACATATATATAGATGAATACATAAATAGTAACCAGCTTCAAACGAACAAAACAACTATATAAAAATACTCATTAAATTTATTCATCTTTATTTATTAAGCCAAGCTAGCCATGTATTTAAACAAGAAATTTGAGATTTAAATATAACTAGTATAAAATTTTAATCTCTAGTTTTAATAAATTTTATAAATTATTTCACTTTAATATCTTATTTAAAATTATTGATAAAATATTTTATACTTAATTTTAACTAGATTTAATTTTTTTAGAAATAATTTATTATTATAAAATAAAATATTTATTTACTATGTTTAATTTAAATTATAATATTTTGTAAGTGAAAATATATCACACATTTGTTTACCTAAATATTTATTAATGCATAATTAACACATAATAAATTTTCAAATATTTTAAAACAATATATAAATGAGAATAAATATATATTAGATTATATCATATATTTACAATATTTTTATTTACATTAGAAAAAGTGAGTTATATACTAAAATAAACTCATGTAATATAATTTAAAAAATATAATATACAATTAATATTAAAAAAAATATTAATGAAAATATAAAAACAAAAATTGTTTCCAAGCTCCGAAAACTATGCAATATGGAAGGACAATAAATAACAAACGTGGTAAATTTTAATTGATTCACTCTTGTAATAAGACTTCAAATGTAAGAGAGAATCCATATGTTGGAAGGCAATCAAAAATATAACCCTTACTAGAAAAAAAGAAACAAAACAATGTTTTGAATTTTACATTATATTAGAACTAGAAAAATATTTTTAAGTAGTCTATAATAGTTTATAATTTCTTAAATTAATTGTAGAATTTTCTATCCCCTTACTCTATACATTTATAAATATACAATGAATTAGAGCATGTAACAATGTTACTATGTCTTAGCATTATTTTCGTGAGGATAACCTTGAAGATAAGGTTCATAGATGTCTAAGTTAGGAGAAACATCTAAATCATTTGTTAGTGCAATCATAAATGCTAAAAATGTTGCATACTAATAGTTTTGTAGGAATAGAAAATATTATAAATGAAAAAAAGAAGTTAATTATGATTGGTTATTCTTCTTAAAAAGCTACTAGACCTTGTGCTTAGGAATTATACGTCATTGGCTAATCTCATAGGATAAGATAAAATCTAGGATTTAATCAGATTAGAGTACGGGTTTAATTAGGATTACAATTCAATTAGGGTTAGGTTCAAAGCTAAGGTTGATTTAGTGTTAGGATAAAATTAGAGTTTTAAGAAAACTAAGTTGCCTAGATTAGGGTTCAATTAAGCTTAGGTTAACAATTAAATTAAGTAGAGAACCTTTGAGTTATTATAAAACTAGGGTTAAGTTATTTAATTAGAGTTGTGGTAAGGGTTTAATTTTAAGAATATAGCTAAAATTAGGGTGGCCATTGGAATTTTAAGGTTAGGAATAGAGTTAAGAATTATTAATAGAAGGGTAAAATTAGTGTTATAAAAAATTAAGTTGGCCTAAGGTTAGGATAAAATTATTGTAACGTATAAAACTAAGGATTTAAAATACAATGAGCACTTGTAAAAAAAGAATAATTCACTAATGTATATTTAATATGACTACAAAAGATGGTAGGATCTCACTTCTCTAGACTTGTAATCAGAGGTTCGGGTTGATATATTATTTTACATAACTAATGATTCAATATTAATAATATTATATTATTATATTATATTAGATTTTATTTTAAAATGATGTTGTATTACATATCTAATATATGTGGAGAGATATCTTTATGAGAGACCTGTTGCAAATCTATGTGAAAACTTGATTAAAAATAGGTGTCTTGAATGAAAATTTAAAATGAGAAGAGAAACGAAATAAAAATAAAAAATAAAAGGAAAACAAGAGACACAATTTTATAGTGGTTGGAAAATTGCCTACATCCACTCTCAAGTAGGGAATCACAAGTTATTATTAATAAAATCTACAATACACTACCTATATAGACTGCACACAGTCATTTATACAAAGCTCTTGGAATACAAAGAGATGGGGCGAAATGAATGGCCATGTAACCATTGGGCTTCACATCCCAAAAATCTCCCCCATGAAGTCAACCCTGCATAGCCATGTACTATGGTGTCCCCTGCTTCCTATTGTGAATCTCAGAGAACATTTAGGCCTTGAGAAGATCTCAATGTTGCTAGAATGTTTTCTAGCACACTCCAAATGAGTCTTCTCCAAGTCAGATCGGAATCAAAACCATCTTCTCCTCCTACTTTACCAAACACTAATTCACTCATTAATCTAAAATCAAAAAATATTACTTTCTACAAATTCATAATATACTCCTCCATCTGAAAAACCCTTTAAATGCAAACATAACATAGTCACCTATTTATGTGCTCCCCGTAGAGTATCCAGAAGATCACCATTATCTTCAATTCTAATACCCAAACATAAAATTGCCAATTGCAAAATTGTTCCGTGAAATCATCCTCTATTAAGAACACCAACCCATACATCATAATATAATTCTATGACAAAAACTCTTCTTTCCAAACCATAACACTATTCCATCTCCTTCAAAATCCTATCTATCATCATATACTCAGAGACTACAATGTTATGCACAATGTTTGTCTTGGGAGGCGAAATCTGAAACTTTATGACACTAATCTTTGCATTCTCGATCCTGGTGGGGCCACCAGACGTAGGGCTTACCTTCTTATCAAACACCAAACCCTTAACCATCTCTGTATAATCAATAGTCCGGCCCAATTTTCACAAAACTTTGATGTCTCTCAAATCTACAATGTCAGGCTTCGCAGGGTCGATGACATTCAGGATGACATCTAGAGCAAGCGGGGCCAATAGGGTAGAATACTGGCTGAAAACCTTACTGTTCAAAGAAGTGCTCGCACTTTTTACCAAAGAGTGGCGGTCTGTCAATTCGACAAGAATAGCCATTTAATTAGTCATAAGTGTCCGCAACGATGGCGTCTCAGTTCTACCTGTGACTCTACTCTTGATGTGCTCCTATTGTGCCTTCTCCAATAAGGTATCTACAATTTTTTCCATAATCTAGGAGTACACAATTTTCTCTTTAAAAATGCAACAGCTTTTGAAGGGATCCCAAATCTTTTACAAAAACATTTTTAAAACGATCTAAAAGAACAAATAAGTTGTTAGCTTCGAAAGATAAAGCGATACAAGTCAACTGCCAACATCTAACAAATAGACAACAGCCTTAAACATGGATCATACAACGTCCCAACTGCACAAAAGAGCATAGTACAAAAGGCTAAAGCCTCAAATTATTATTATTTATATGTTAATTAATATTAAAGTTACAAGTTAGTTGGACAATTGAAAATAGTTCATGAAATAAACAATTCTATAATTTATAATTTTTTATCTTCTATATTACAAACTTCTATTCAATTATTTCATTTATAATCTATCCTTAGATAGATATTATTACCAAACATTATGTGAAACATTGATGATAACAATACAACATAAATCTGAAAAAATGGAATTAACCTTGTTAGCAAATAAATCTTATTTCAATATGGCACCTCCACTTACATCAATATTATGGAAAACTTACACCAATAATTTTTGAATTTCTTCATCTTATTACAAATTACTGATGAAGCAATAAGTTTTAGACGGTATGATAAAAGACAAACACCTTATATAACTAGGGATTTATTGCACATTCAGGTGGTGGTGTGGAGAACCTTCCAGACTTATCGTTGCAGTAGTCATAAAACATGTACTTTCTTTTAACCCATCGAAGTTTCTTGAGTTGATCTCTATTCAGGCCACTAAATAGGGATTGATCCCACCAATTCCCTGTACAAGACTCGGATGAAGCAGATGCCACACACCCATCCACTTCAAAGGCTTGATAAGACGCAACGAAGGGAGCTTTACTCCAATCTACTTTCGCTCTTCCTCCATCTGTGGCCCAGTCTTCTCCATTCCAAAGGGTGGAGATGATTTTCATGGGTTGATGCTTCAGATATGGAACACCCACTGCTTCATTGTTTTTGAAAATCCTAATGGGGATTGAATCCACAGAAAACCTGCTTAGACATCAGGTTAAAATATTAGACACAAATATTTGCACTGATTGACCTCCTATGAGAAGGCCATTGTTCAACTAAACTAGAACAAAATTTAGAGAATATCTTCAATGCCCGTAGAAACTGTCTTACATAAACATAAACACTATAGGCTTTACATACTATTTTGACCTGAATAGCCCTTAAAATTATCTTATATTGGGAATGTTTGAAACATCAAAATAGATAGGCGGACAAATCAATGACCAACAATTAGGCTATTTAGATTTGTAGAAGGTAAGATCTCATACACTATTTGGTTTTGGTTCCAGAGAATTGTGTAGTTATGGAAGTCTGCAGATGGATCAAACCAGAGTCGAATCCTTTGCTCCCTGTTTCCAACCCCACTTGCAAAAACGTTGGTTTGTAGATGGTAACCCTTTCGTGGCAGGTTTCCCAGAAATTCGAAGTCTATTTCATCATGGGAGCGTGTGGCAGATGACATCTGATGCAAAATACACATACAAGCGTTACTTTATATCTCAACGCTCAATTTTATTCCTAACCATATCAATTGAATTGTTTGAAAGCCTTTGTTTAAATAAATCAGTTGGTTGTATTCCTACCATTTTTGTGTGTATGAGGCCTCTGTAAGATTGGCAAGCCTTCCTTTTCAGAAGGTTAACCTATTTGGATTCATTTGGAAAGAAATTTTCTGATTATAAGCAGTTATAACCTTGTGGATATTTTAAAAGAAGATTGAAACAAACTAATATCAGTTGAGTTTTTCATGGATCAGCTAACACTCAATCTAAAAGACGGAAGGGATTCTGTTAATGTGGGCATACATGCATTTGGAATAACTGGAACTTCGTGAAGCAATTGTAAGACGGGTAAGGTGGTCGTATAATCTAATTGGGTTCATCTGGAAATATAAGGAGAGAATTCATATAAACTGATATAACAGATATGGATGTTGAACTTTTTATAGACTAGCTAGGATTAAACCTGCATTCCTATCAATTAGATTGTATTCCTACCATTTTTTTTTAATGCTTGAGGCAAACTGTAAGATTGGTAAGCCATAGCCTTGAGAAGGGTAATCTATTTGGGTCCATTTAAAAAGCATGTCCTTGTTATAAGCAGTTATGATCTGGCCGATAACATAAGAAAAGGAGTAATCTACCGGAGTCCATTTAGAAATCATGTTCTTGCTATCAGCAGTTATAATCTGGCCAATAACATAAAGAAGAAGATTCAAATAAATTTATATCAGTTTGGTTTTCATAGATCAGTTAGAATTCGAATCTAACAGGCAGATAACATATTGGTTGTTTGCCAGTTTCAAAGGACAGGATTTTGTTATTGGGATAGGGCAATTGTAAGACTGGTAAGCTAGTCTTCAGAAAGGTAATCTATTTGGGTCCATTTAGAAAGCTTGTCCTTGTTATAAGAAGTTATAATCTGGCCGATAACATAAGAAGAGGGGTAATCTACTGGAGTCCATTTAGAAAGCATGTTCTTGCTATAACCAGTTATAATCTGGCCAATAACATATAAAAAATTCAAATAAATTTATATCTGTTGAGTTTTCATAGATCAGTTTAAATTCGAATCTAAGAGGCCGATAACATATTACTTGTCAGTTTCAAAGTATAGGATTTTGTTTTTGGGATAGTGCAATTGTAAGATTGGTAAGCTAGTTTTCAGAAAGGTAATCTATCTGGGTCCATTTAGAAAGTATGTCCTTGTTATAAGAAGTTATAATCTGGCCGATAACATAAGAAGAGGGGTAATCTATTGGAGTACATTTAGAAAGCATGTTCATGTTATCAGCAGTTATAATCTTGCCAATAACATAAAAAAGAAGATTCAAATAAATTTATATCAGTTGAGTTTTCACAGATCAGTTTGAATTCGAATCTAAGATGCAGATAACATATTACTTGTCAGTTTTAAAGGATAGGATTTTGTTATTGGCATAGGGCCATTGTAAGATTGGCAAGCTAGTCTTCTGAAGGGTAATCTCTTTGGGCTCATTTGGAAAGCATGTTCTGGTTCTAAGCAGTGATAACCTAACGGATAACATAAAGAAGAGGATTCAAATAAACTGATACCAGAGACATGGATGTCGATCTTTTAATGGACCAATTAAGAGTCGAACCTAAAAACAGATAATATATTGCTTGTCAGCTTCAAAAGCTTTTGTTATAGCTATGCATACATTTGGAATAACTGTTAAACTTGATGTTTTTGTATCTGGATGTGTAAATGGTTCTGTTAACCTTCTTAAATGCTTCATGTGATGCATCAGGATAGCTTACATACATAATATGCAGTCACTATTCCAGCGGAATTCCCAGCTATCAGCTTTATTCTCATGTTGAAACTCCCGAACAAGTATTCATTCCTGGACGAAAAACCAGAACCTGACAAAAAGCCACCATTGTTAATATTTCCATTATAATAGCCATGACCTAAACAATGTCCAGTACCATAATCAATCTCTGAGTTGGGTTTTTAGCAGTAAAAACCTGAAGATCGATCCATGGTAAGGTGGGCTGTCTGTCCATCATTTGACAATTTAAATTGATCTTTTCCCCATAAGATATCAAAGTTTTCACTGAAGTTGGACGATTCTCCTTGTAACAGAAAGCTGAGAATCATAATCAGGACTGAACAGATATACAATGGGCCTCTTTTAAAACCCAAAAGCCTTGGACAGTTTTTCATTGCTTTTGAACGAAAAATAAACTGGGTGCCTCCTTTCAGTCTGACAGAGAATGAACAATCCTGACAGCCACAATTTCTCTGGCTACCATTTATCTCATATGTGAAATGTGTGTGCAAACCAGCATGATATTATAGGTATTATCGTATTAGAGCTTGGACAAACAGAAGGAAGACATTATCAAAGAAGATGACATCATATGGTCTGATCTATACTCTTCTAGTTGTCCACGCCTCCATTAAGAAAAAGTTTTTATAAGCGGGCAAGACAAAGTCATATCAACTTCTATTGGTGAGGGAAATTTCCACCTACTCCATAATTAATAATGAATGATAGCTATAATACAAAAGTTTCTAATCACTAGCTGTGAGAGGTTTCAAGGACTAATGAGTTACAATTAAGAAACGAATTTATTAGTTCTTTTCATGTTAATAACAAGGAATGAGCTTTCAAGCATGGTGTCTTTTGTTCTCAGCTTTGTAATTTTCTTAAGACAATCTTGTTGAGTGAAGTGTCACCCATCTTGTATTATTAGTTACAATTTTTTGAATTATGAATCAAACTAATGGAAATGTAAGTTATGTGTTTAGGAGCATAGATTTAAGAATGCCTTTTAACTCAATTCCTTTACCCAGAGCTTCCTTCAATCTATAGATTCATAGAAGACAAGAGAGAGAAAACTCGGCCAGATTTTTCCTCTTTTGTAGGGGCATGGACCGAAGAGATAATAAGTTTAGAGATAGAGCTCGCGTTTTCCCCAATCCTCGAATGAGAAGCGAAGAGGGGCCAAAGAGGGTGAATGGATAAAATCGTAGGTCAAAAGAGGGAGTGGGGTGGAAAAATTTGCAGCTGGGAAGGGCTAAATTAAAACATGAGCCCAAGAAAGTGTGTTTCAGTCATCCTTCACCTCTAGCAAATATTTAGACCAGAAAAGAGAGGATAGATCTCTGAAGATCACATTCTCGAGTAAGATTCAAGCGAGCATACAAACGAATTACGGCGTAGGGCCCTTATGGTAAGTTCTGGAAATCTTTTCCATCCAATTTAGAATTATTCTCTTGGGTTTCAGAAAATTGAGATGGGGTTATTGAAGCTTTTAACATAGACAATGGGAGGGGTTTATTTATTACAATCTACACTCATAAAGAAGAAAATAATAGAGTTCATAAACGTAAGTCATGGTTCATCAAAGGGTCAGATCTGTTCACTCAGATATGGACTCCAAGCTTTAACCCGGTCAATGTCGCCCAATATTTCCCCTTTCTAGGTCCCTAATCTAGCTTTACCACTTGAAGTCAGAGATCTTGAAATTGTAGAAACCATGGAAAATCAAATAGGAATATTCCTAAACATGACTTATTCTCATTTGATAACTACCAATTTGTCCTAAGCATTTGTGTTCTACTTGATACCCTAAAACCTTTCCCCTACAATTAATAGTTCAATCGAAATGGATCTGTTAACCAAGTGTTGGTGGTAGAAGAAGCGAGCCATCTATTCCGATGTTAAAAAAAATAAACCACATGGCAGACGAAAAAAGCATGCTATGGCATACCAAAATACATAACATCCATACATAGTACCATACAAAAGTGGTGCATACCAACTGGGGTGAAAATGGAAAATAGTAATAGTTGACTATCCAAAAAGAAAATGTTACCACGAGGGCAGAACATGCCTTGGACAGTTTTTCATTGCTTTTGAACGAAAAATAAACTGGGGCCTCCTTTCAGTCTGACAGAGAATGAACAATCCTGACAGCCACAATTTCTCTGACTCCTGTTTATCTCATATGTGAAAAGTATGTGCAAACCAGCATGATATTATAGGTATTATCGTATTAGAGCTTGGACAAATAGAAGGAAGACATTATCAAAGAAGATGACATCATATGCTCTGATCTATCCTCTTCTAGTTGTCCACGCCTCCATTAAGAAAAAGCTTTTATAAGCAGGCAAGACAAATCCATATCAACTTCTATTCGTGAGGGGAATTTCAACCACTCCATAATTAAGAATAGCGATAATACAAAAGCTTCTAATCACAAGCTGTGAGAGGATTCTAAGGACTAATGAGTTAAAATTAAGAAATGAATTTATTAGTTCTTTTCATGTTACTAACAAGGAATTAGCTTTCAAGAATGGTGTTTTTTTGTTCTCAGGTTTGTAATTTTCTCAAGACAGTCTTGTTGAGTGAAGTCAATAAGGCATCAAAGTGAATGTCATTCATTTCATCTTTTCGTGCTGTCTCACTTCACGTTGATATTGTAAATGCATGACTTTAGTAGTCAATTTAATTTATTTGGCGTATTAACAAATTAAGTTTTTAACATTTATATTCATTTATTTATTGATATACTTAGAATTTGTTTAATTTATATGACTTTGTAGAATTAAATTTTAGGTATTTGTAATTTAGAATTTGTTTAATTTGTAGGACAATCTTTTTAGATTATGTTGGATATATAGTTTTACTTTTGGACTGGGTAATGTTATGTTTTAGTTTTTTATTTAATATTGTTTTTGATTAATTAAGAGGATTTTGAAAGGACTTGGAATCTTTTACAAAGTAAGGAACAATTAAATCAAAAACAAATCTGACAATAGAATGGGACAATCAGCCAAATAACAACAAAGATGGAATAGTTAAGATAGAGATCCAAGTGAGTTTTTGATATATGGAATTGTTTATTTTAATATTATTGTTTTTATTATTAAAGATGATTTTTTGAATTATGAATCAATCTAATAGAAGTCTAAGTTATGTGTTTAGGAGCACATATTTAAGAACGTCTTTTGACTCATAAGAACATCAATTATTAGTATCAATTACTTTCATTTAAAGAATTTAATTATAGTGTGATGAATCTTAACCTCAATCTAACTTATATCAATCACATTAACATTTGCATTTTTGGTTTACATATTTTTTTTTTATTTCTGTACAATGATTAAGAGACTTTAATAGTATTGAGCAAGTAGACACTCTACTTTCCACCTATAGAAAGATCACTTTGGTTTTCAATACAACCCATGTCTTAGCAAATTAGAGTGAAGAAGGAAAGCACATACGAGATCACACTTGTCTCAAACGGAGTTGCACTAATGATTGAGTTGCATGCATGGTTTTGTACTAATCTACAAGAAATACTAGAAATCTTTGTGACACTTTCTTGACGTTAATTTTGCATACAAGTTTCATATTTTAGTCCTCTAGAAAAATGTTATATTAAAGTGAAAGAAGTCAAAATCAAAATCATCTCAAAAATCATATAGGTTTATTCTTCCTTATCAATTATTTCTTTTATAAATCTTATTTAAGGGTCTTTTGGGTTGTTGGAATTAAATAACGTTGTAATTGTCAAACTCGAATTTGACAATTCTAGAAATTTTAAATCTGAAAAATAGTTTTTGGAATATGGCTAAATTCATAATGAGAAGGTTGAAAATATTGTTTGCGTATTATTATTAGTACTTGCGGGGAGGCTATGTACTATTGTATTGATTTTTGCATTTCCTACATTAACTAGTGATTAAAACAAGTTGTTTGGACCAATCATAATTTACTATATTTTTTATTTTTTAATTTGAGTCTTATACATGGAATTCTAGGGATATAAAACATCAACAATTTTAATGCCCCATTTTTTTTCTATTTTATTTGGTTGATTTTTTTAGTATTTTTAATTTATTTTATACGGTAATTATTATTTTTTATTTTATATTTATTATTTTTATGAGTGTTTTTTAAAATATTCTTTGATATATTTTTATTAGTAATTAAGTTTTTAATAAATCAAATTGATGATATTTTCATTTGAAACAAATATTAATCTTAGTTAAATATACATTTTAAAATTTGTTGTGGATTTTACGTTTCTTTATAATGTCATGTGATTTTTCAAAATTAAAACAAATGTCTAAGGGGTTTAGATTAGTTGGTTGAAGCAATGAGTTTTTATTGTGGAGACCCTAGTTCAAATCCCAAGAGGGACATCTTTGTGGAATTCTAAGTTGTGACTCTTGGTCAATCATATTGTTGCTCGAATTAGCACAAATTTATAATTCGTTGAAAGTATTTATAATTTTTTTAAAAAATTAAATTAAAATACTAAATCTCTCTTAACTATTCAATACACAAAACCTTAACCTTTCAAAATATCAAAACTTTGACTCTGCACCTTTTTTCCATTCTTCCTCACTCTTCCTTTCAACTAAAACCATTTACCAGATCCATCATGACTATTATAGACACTAACATGACTACCAAATATACCAAAACAAAAAAAAATAGAAAATCAAGAACTATAGAATTTAGTCTATCTACTCTCCCCTTTTGCAATGGGACAAATGCTAAGGCAATCGTAGTTTCCTCATATTCACACATACCAATGCTCCATTGAAATAGTTGTCTTCAATAAGGATGATGGAACTTGTTATTTATTTTATGTCCATGCTTTGGGCATTAATCTCTTTCCTGGTGTTTGCAAAAGCTCGCAATTGAATACAATTTTGTCTTGGATGAAATATGGCGAAGGCCTATACGTCCAGTTTAATCAATATAAACCTTCATTGATACGATGGAAAAAGGTTCAAGATTTATGTTTTAATCGGACCGTATTAAAGCTGTAGGACATGGGAATAGAAAATACCATGCCTTGAACGTTCCTTTGTATGATGGAATCGATGATGAGAGCTACAACAATCTCATTACCACCTGGAAAGCTCAGTTTGCAAGCGTTTTTTTTCAAAGACGGAATTTAATTTAAACCATTCATTAAAAAAATATTACTACAGATAGCATCACCTTCACTTAATTTATTTAAATTATACAATATTAATTTCCTTTAGCTTTTTTTGGGGTTTTATAAATGAAATTATGGAGATGATAATAGCAATGAAAATTTCTAGCTCTTCCAAAACCTGAAAGTTGAATTTTCTAACTTTCCCATTCACACATGATATTGACTACAACTTTTATCATTTGAAAGCAAAGAGAATATGAAAAGAAATCAATGTAAAAACTACAAAGAATTAAGATGGTGTAGTATTTTCTCTCAGCTTGAAATATTTTTATTTGTTATCATTAGAGTATTTTGTTGGTCTTCTTTTGTGTCCTTGATGTGATGTTTTTGGCTGTCTTTTTGGATCTCTAGCTGTAATGGTGAGGTGTGCACGTACTCTGTAGTTTTGGAAATAAATTTGTTTAGAATGTGGGTTTCCTTTGCTAATGATCTGGCAGTTACATAACGATTCAGTTTTTAAATAACTGTCTTTCATATGCGAGAACTGTTTCAAGAAGAAAATGAGGGTTATTCTTCAACGAGTTTATGAAGGACTTGTCAAAATATTTATAAAATCAGTTCTCATTAACTGATATGGAAAAACAGTTTCAATGTTGGTTGTAACTGATCTTATGTATTCTTTTAGAAATATGTGTTGAATGTTTTTCTATAAAAAGGGAAAAACGATTGTATCATATTGCATGAAAAAAGAAACTTTTCTCTGATATGAAAATCATTGAAAGACTATCTTAAATAGTTTATATGTATAAGGTGTATGCACTGTGAAAAGTATACAGTTATATATATAAACTGTATTGACAAAGATTTATTTGTTGAAAGAAGTGAAGGGCTATAGCCTAGGCAGGCAGTTGTAGTTGATGTTGTATAAGGAGGGTTATTGCTCAATAAAAATATAGGTTCTACAGGAGTAGTTTTTCTCCCTATGACAAAACCGTAAGGTTTTGAGAGTTTCCCACTCGACACAAAATCTTGTTATCACCTAGAAAGCTCAGTTTCCAAGTTTTTGTAACAAATAAATGTACGTGCAATTGTCATATTGTTTGGACAATAAATGGTATTGTTGCTTCCTTATCTCTGGATGACTTTGATTCTTCTTCTGTCTCTTTTCTATACACAGTCCAAAGATCGGGAAAGAAAAATTTATCAGTTTTCATAGGGGAAATTTTAAGAGATTGATTCCATGTAGATTGTTTGGCAATGAAGACACTATTATGGGTTTTTTACTACAGAAAATAATGTTAATAATCTAGGCTAGGTGTTGGGTAGCATTTTAGATTTGAGGCATATTGTTATTAGTTTTTGTTAAGAATGGAACTGTAGTTGTTGGGGAGTATATTGAGACATTAACACTTTGTTTGTGGAATTTGAATTATGATTAGAGTATTTACACTCTGTTGCAATTATCTAGACATAAAATCTTATTTTTGTCAAACAAAAGATTCAATTTTTTTTTAGCAGTATTTACACTCTATTGCAACTACCTAGACATAAAATATTGTTTTTATGAAAAAGAGGATTAACATTTTTTTAATCATTTATTATATTATACGAGATTGTATTAATAGCATACTTTAACTCTAATTAAACTATTTCTTATATAATATTAAGTTTAATAAAATAATATTTTTCTATTGATAATAAAATATTAATATATGAATAATTATTATATTAAATATTGTAGCATCGTAAATTATATTCTTATACAATTTATTGTTTAATTAGGTCTTGTTTTGGTAATCCAAGGCTTTCATGCCTATTATGGTTGATCCAACCTCAATTTCGTGCATATTTATGACATCCTCACACCAAATAAGACCTTTGGTCCAAATTTGGGTCTACTTTGGGTAGACAATGGTGACTTAGGGTTTCCCTTGTCCTAAGAATCACCCAAGTATCCTTGATGTTTGGCCTCAAATTTAAATTGGATATTGGTTATTGGATTTTAGTAGGATTACTAGATCTGTGTTGACCTCCTTCAACCCCAAAATGTCTAGGAGAGGTATATAAACAATGTATCCTCCTTCATTTTGGTAACACTTCAATTTTCATCTCATAAGGAAAAGGAATTCAAATAGGAAACCAAACAAGTATCAAGTTCAATTCAAGAGATTGAACATTCGAGGCATGGGAGACAAAAGTAATTTGTAGATCTAAGAATTTGTGAAGGCATTCATGATCTTCCTACCCTAAAAGTCAACATCAAGCATCTTCATGAGCATCTCTACACCAAGCAGGTCTATAAAGGTATAAGCATTTTATCAAGCCTTTGAAATATATCAGCACACTTCCTTTCAAAAATATTGCATTTCTATTTCACAAGTTTATTCCTCGAAAATAGGGTTTCACTTAGGTAACTCTCCACACAACCTCTTTTATCTTTTTTGTATGCATGAATAGGTGATGAATGTGTACATGAATATTTATGAATAGATCAAGAGAAGGACTACAATGTGCAACTAATTTCATTAGAAAGCACTCAGACAAAGGCAAGTACGTCACCCCTATCCTATACCAATGCAACTTGGAGCCATTGTCTCCCATTTCGGTCCAAAATTTGGTTTATAGGTCATTTATAGCCTCTGGTTCATAGATCTGATCTTTAAATTGGTCTGCCAGACCCCATTCTTCCTGTACATATAAAAAACCATCTTTTCTCTCTTAGGTAATTTACTGCTAGGCACCTCCTAGGAAATTTACCCCTTTGAAAGAATCTATCAAATCTATCCTCAAACAAGTGCTCCAATAAAATCTTATTTTCTTTCCTAAAGTAAGGGAAAAACCTCTAGTTAAACATAGGTGGTGGAAAGAAAATTATTATTGAGAACACCACTGTACTAGGGGGCACAAGTTTACTACATGCTTCTAGTTGAAACATATTGTTCAAGATTGAATTGATCAAGGCCTAATTGAAGTAGAACCCCACACAAAGTCGTCCAATGTGGATCACACCATTTTTAAGATTGCATTACCTAATTATGCTAAGTGGAAAGCCTCCATCTCAAATTGTTCTCCTAAGGACAATGTGAATTATACTAGAGCCCCCCATAATTACACTATTCATTGCATTCAAGTACTTTACAGTCAAGTGGCCACTATAAATATCAAAATGCAAGATCTCCAGTGTGTAGTAATGACCTAATGGGCCAAACTCAGTTTGCAAGAACCTTCTCCAAATCTATAGCCTACTAGTCTGTATAACCTTCTTGACCACTTGGAGAAAACACTTGCTCATATCTCTATCTTGAGTTTCCTTTAATATTTGCCATGCATAGAGAATTCCTAGACAAATCATTACAAGTGTCCACATTCCCCATTGACATAAATGTCTATCATTTTTAGGCCAAGATAGGTCATCTTGTAGCTACAAAATATGTCACCTTCACTAAGAATGATATCCCTTGTGAGAAACCTCACTACAATGACCCATACACCTAGAGGTATTTTTCCATTGGTGCAAGATTAGATGAGTGTTGGTAGATGGAGGATCATGTCTCAATATTTTTATGTTGAGGGTCATAATAGCTATTGGATATTCTAGAAGTGACATAGATGATTTTAAGAGTATAAAAATAAAGGCTTATGATGATACAAAATGACCTTCTAATCGGGTCATCATAATACCTATCTTGGTAGGTCAAGTCATAAAAAATACTTTTCTACAAGTATTGGACCTATATTTGTCATATAAAATGATTATTGGTCCCCCCTAGATATATATGATTAAAGAAGCTCAATCAACCTACTGGTTAGAGCTTGAAATACCCATACAATTGCATGGAAGTTACAAACAAAAGACATTATCAAAGAAGATGACATCATATGGTTTGATCTATCCTCCTCTAGTTGTCCATGCCTCCATTAAGAAAAAGATTTTATAAGTAGGCAAGACAAAATCATATCAACTTCTATTGGTGAGGGTAATTTCAACCAACTCCATAATGAATAATTAATGATAGCTATAATACAAAAGCTTCTAGTCACAAGCTGTGAGAGGTTTCTAAGGACTAATGAGTTAAAACTAAGAAATGAATTTATTAGTTCTTTTCATTTTACTAACAAGGAATGAGCTTTCAAGAATGGTGGTTTTTGTTCTCTAGTTTGTAATTTTCTCAAGACAATCTTGTTGAGTGAAGTCAATAAGGCATAAAAGTGAATGTCATTCATTTCATCTTTTCATGTTGTCTCACTTAATGTTGATATTGTAAATGCATGACTTTAGTAGTCAATTTAATTTATTTGGCGTATTAACAAATTAAATTTTTAACATTTATAATCTTTTATTTATTGGTATAGTTAGAATTTGTTTAATCTATATGGCTTTTAAGAATTAAATTTTAAGCCTTTGTAATCGTTTATTGATTTTTTTTAACTTAGATTTTGTTTAATTTATAGGACAATCTTTTAAGATTATGATAGATATATAGTTTTACTTTTGGATTGGGTAATGTTATGTTTTGGGTTTGTATTTAATGTTGTTTCTGATTAATTAAGAGGGCTTTGAAAGAACTTGGAATATTTTACAAAGTAGGGAACAACTAAATCAAAATCAAATCTGACACAATAGAATAGGGTAATCAAGAAAATAACAACAAAGATGGAATAGTTAAGATAGAGATCCAAGTCAGTTTTTGATATATGGGACTATTTATTTTAATATTATTATTTTTATTATTAAAGATAATTTTTTGAATTATGAATCAAAATAATAGAAATCTAAGTTATGTGTTTTGGAGCACATATTTAAGAATGTCTTTTAACTCATAGAATCATCGATTATTAGTGTCAATCACTTTCATGTAGAGAATTTAATTATAGTGTGATGAATCATAATCTCAATCTAACTTATATCAATCACATTAACATTTGCATATTTTGTTTACATGTTTTTTTTATCATTGTACAATGATTAAGAGACTTGAATAGTATTAAGCAATTAGACAGTCTACTTTCCACCTATAGAAAGCTCACTTTGATTTTCAATACAACCCATGTCTTAGCAAATTAGAGTGAAGAAGGAAAGCACATAGGAGATCACACTTGTCTCAAATAGTGTTGCACTAATGATTGAGCTGCATGCATGATTTTGTACTAATCTACAAGAAATACTAGAAATATATGTGACACTCTCTTAACCTTTATTTTGCATACAAGTTTCATATTCTAGTCCTCTAGAAAAATGTTATATTAGTTTAAAAAGTCAAAATCAAAATCATATATGTTCATTCTTCTATATCAATTATTTCTTTTGTAAATCTTACTTAAGGGTCTGTTTGGTTGTTGGAATTAAATAACATTGTGATTGTCAAATTTTAGTATTTGACAATTTTGGAAATTTTAAATCAGAAAAAAAAGTTTTTGGAATATGGCTAGAACCGTTTGGTTCACTTGAAATTCATAATGAGAAGATGGAAAATGTTGTTTCATATGGATTTCAAAATATTATAAATTTTTCTTTACCTCCAATTCCCATTTAAGTGGAATTGGTATTGATATTCCAATTCCATCTATTTAAATGGGAGATTCAAATGCTGGTTTTGGGGGTAAATGGGAATTAACAAATCTCTATTCCAGTTTCATATTTTGAACACAAATCTAAAATGTCAATTTCAGAATTTGACAATCCCAATTTCAATCTAATTCCAGCAAACAAATTGGCCCTAAATTCAATAATAAATGTATTAGTCCTTCAATTAGTTTAGTTATAAATCTGATTTGATTTATTATTAAAGTTATAATTCTTACTGTTGAAAGCACCATTTTTCTTTACATAAATTGATGAAACTATAAGTTCCTTGCTCACTCAATCAGAGTAGAAAATTATTTGATATTTTTAATTTTTTCTTACCATATTATATCTCTTGTATTTAAATTTCTACTACACTAAGCTTCAAATTCCTAAGAATCACCTAATACCATTTAGTAGGCTTTTGTTAAGTGTTATGTTGAATCCTAACATACAACAATGATTATATCTCTTCCTTCTATTTATTGATAGGATGGCATTTTACAATTTAATGAGGAGTAAGGATATTAGTTTCATGATTATGTTAAAAGTGTTTATAATTTTAAAAAAATAAAAATTAGTTGAAAAATTGACACCTTTTATGGTCAATGTACTATAGTAGATAACAATATGTATTGAATTTATTATTAATAATATCATTATACATAATAAAATAAAATAAAGCAAAATAATACTTATAATAATTGTATAAATGATAAATAATTAAAAAAAAATATTAAAATATAATAATGTCAAACATAAAATGACAAGCTTCTATTTGAATTGAAATACTAAATCTCTTAACTATTCAATACATAAAACCTTAACCTTTCAAAATATCAAAACTTGACTCTCGCATCTTTTTTCCATTCTTCCTCACTCTTCCTTTCAACTAAAACCATTTACCAGATCCATCATGACTATCATAGACACTAACATGACTACCAAATATACCAAAACAAAAAAAAACAGAAAATCAAGAACTATAGAATTTAGTCTATCTACTCTCCCCTTTTGCAATGGGACAAATGCTAAGGCAATCGTAGTTTCCTCATATTCACACATACCAATGCTCCATTGAAATAGTTGTCTTCAATAAGGATGGTGGAACTTGTTATTTATTTTATGTCCATGCTTTGGTCATTAATCTCTTTCCTGTTGTTTGCAAAAGCTCGCAATTGAGTAGAATTATGTCTTGGATGAAATTACGTCCAGTTTAATCAATATAAACCTTCATTGATACGATGGAAAAAGGTTCAAGATTTATGTTTTAATCGGGCCGTATTAAAGCTGTAGGACATGTGAATAGAAAATACCATGCCTTGAACGTTCCTTTGTATGATGGAATCGATGATGAGAGCTACAACAATCTCATTACCACCTAGAAAGCTCAGTTTGCAAGCGTTTCTTTCAAAGACAGAATTTAATTTAAACCATTCATTAAAAAAACATTACTACAGATAGCATCACCTTCACTTAATTTATTTAAATTATACAATATTAATTTCCTCTAGCTTTTTCATGGGTTTTATAAATGAAATTATGGAGATGATAATAGCAATGAAAATTTCTAGCTCTTCCAAAACCTGAAAGTTAAATTTTCTTTGGTTTACCTTTCCCATTCACACATGATATTGACTACAACTTATATCATTTGAAAGCAAACAGAATATGAAAAAAATCAACGTAAAAGCTACAGATATTGTTAGGTTACCAAGAGCAGTGGTTAGATTATCATAACGAGTCCGCAAAGAATTAAGATGGTGTAGTATTTTCTCTGAGCTTGAAATATTTCCATTTGTTATCATTAGAGTATATTTGCTAAGTATTTGGGTGGCCAACTGTTTTTTCTTCTGTTTTTTTTGTCTTCGGGAGAGAATTTCATTATCACCTAGAAAGCTCAGTTTGCAAGTTTTTGTGACACATAAATGTACGTGCAATTGACATATTGTTTGGACAATAAATGGTATTGCTGCTTCCTTATCTCTGGACGGATTTGATTCTTCTTCTGTCTCTTTTCTATACACAGTCCAAAGATTAGGAAAGGAAATTTTATCAGTTTTCATGGGGGAAAAAATAAGAGATTGATTACATGTAGATTGTTTGGGGATGAAGACACTATTGTGGGTTTTTAACTACGGAAAATAATGTTAATAATCTAGGCTAGGTGTGGGGTAGCATTTTAGATATGAGGCTTACTGTTATTAGTTTCAGTTAAGCATGGAACTGTAGTTGTTGGGGAATATATTGAGGCATTAACACTTTGCTTGTGGAATTTGAATTATGATCAGAGTATTTACACGGTGTTGCAATTATCTAGACATAAAATCTTGTTTTTGTCAGACAGAAGATTCAAGATTTTTTTTAGTTGCAACTACCTAGACATAAAATATTGTTTTTATGAAAAGAGGATTAAAGTTTTTTTAATTATTTATTATATTATATGAGATTATATTAATTGCATACTTTAATTCTAATTAAACTATTTCTTATATAATATTAAGTTTAATAAAATAATATTTTTCTATTGATAATAAAATATTAAAATATGAATAATTATTATATTAAATATTGTAGCATCGTAAATTTTATTCTTATACAATTTATTGTTTAATTAGGTCTTGTTTTGGTAATCTAAGGCTTTCGTGCCTATTATGGTTGATCCAACCTCAATTTTGTGCATATTTCTGACATCCTCACACCAAATAAAACATTTGGGCCAAATTTGGGTCTACTTTGGGTGGACAATAGTGACTAGGGTTTCCCTTGTCCTAAGAATCGCCCCTATCCTTGATGTTTGGCCTCAATTTTAAATTGGATATTGGTTATTGGATTTTAGTAGGATTACTAGATCCGCGTTGACCTCCTTTAACCCCAAAATATTTAGGAGGTATATAAACAATGTATCCTCCTTCATTTTGGTAACACTTCATTTTCATCTTGTACACACAAAAGTAGTGCACTTCTATGAATCCTTACATGCAAGGAAACTCAAGAATGAGCCCTCACAAATCGATCCATAGCTCTTTATGTATGGAGTTGCAAGATTGAAAATTGCTCTCAGCTAGAGCTATGAACTCATGACCTTGCTAGTCAACCACACAATGAGAGATTCAAATGAAGACAAGGGCAAAAATGCCAATATCTCCAAGAATCAAAATGGATGCAATGCAATGCAAGCTAAGAATGAGTATGCAATCTAAGCTATGAAAGGAAATAACAAGTATTACCAAGCCTTCCTATTTAGACTATGTGAGCTTATTTTATTGCATGAAAGGAAATCTATACTATGAATGCCATGATTATGCAACTATGAAAGAAAATATGCAACTAAATGATGAAAGCAACAAGTCTTCAATGTCTTCAAAAGCTCCAAATGCACCTAGAAAACCTGCAGCATAACATTAGCATGAAACAATTGTATGCAAATGAAGGAGAGAGCTCTCCTTTTATAAGAAATGAGGAGGAATGGACCATGGAGATTAAGAGGCAAAAGATCTTATCAACGGTAGAGGTTGAAAGAGGAGCAATCCATGTGCACAAGTATCCTCCAATGAGAAATAAGAGTTGACTTTATGTCCATATGAGACAAAAAGTGCTTTTTCCCTTTTTATAAAATAAGAATAATATTTTATTTGTGCAACTTAGGATAAGAGGAAAAGGTGGGGGCTTTTTATTTATTAAAAAAGGAGGACATATTCCTTTTTAATTAAATAAAGACTTAGGATAAATGGTTAGCCCATAGGATAAAAATCTAATATATGATCGAAATTAAGACTTGATCAAGAAATTGATAATGTTGAAAATATTGGTTATTGATAAAAATGATTCAGGATTGATAAATCAAATAAATGGGGCCCAAAGTCTAGGCGACCATTTTAGGGTGCATACACATCTCATAAGGAAAAGGAATTTAAATAGGAAACCAAACAAGTATCAAGTTCAATTCAAGAGATTGAGCATTCAAGGCATGGGAGACAAAAGTAATTTGTAGATCTAAGAATTTGTGAAGGCATTCATGATCTTCCTACCCTAAAAGTCAACATCAAGCATCTTCATGAGCTTCTCTACACCAAGAAGGTCTATAAAGGTATAAGCATTTTATCAAGCCTTTGAAATATATTAGCACACTTCCTTTCAAGAATATTTTATTTCTATTTCACAAGTTTATTCCTAAAAAATAGGGTTTCACTTAGGTAAACCCCTTTTCACACAACCTCTTTGTCTTTTTTTGTATGCATGAATAGGTGGTGAATCTGTACATGAATATTTATGAATAGATCAAGAGAAGGACTACAATGTGCAATTTATTTCATTGGAAATCACTCAAACAAAGGCAAGTAAGTCACCTCTATCCTGTACCAAGGCAACTTGGAGCCCTTGTCTCCCATTTCGGTCCAAAATTTGGTTTATAGGTCATTTATAGCGTCTAGTTCATAGATCTAATCTTTAAATTGGTCTTCTAGACCCTATTCTTCATGTACATTAAAAAAAAAACCATATTTTCTCTCTTAGGTAATTTACCCCTAGGCACCTCCTAGGCAATTTACCCCTTTGAAAGAATCTATCAAATCTTTCCTCAAACAAGTGCTCCAATAAAATCTTATTTTCTTTCCTAAAGTAGGGGAAAAACCCTCTAGTTAAATATAGGTGGTGGAAAGACACTTATTATTGTGAATACCACTGTACTAGGGGGCACAAGTTTACTACATTCTTCTAGTTGAAACATGTTGTTCAATATTGAATTGATCAAGGCCTAATTGAAGTAGAACCCCACACAAAGTCCTCCAATATGGATCACCCAATTTTTAAGACTCCATTACCTAATTATGCCAAGTGGAAAGCCTCCATCTCAAATTATTATCCTAAGGACAATGTGAATTATACTAGAGCTCCCCATAATTACACTATTCATTGCATTCAAGTACCTTACAGTCAAGTGACCACCATAAATATCAAAATGCAAGATCTCCAATGTGTAGCAATGACCTAATGGGCCAAACTCACTTTGCAAGAACCTTCTCCAAATCTATAGCCTACTAGTTTGTATAACCTTCTTGACCACTTGGGGAAAACACTTTCCCATATCTCTATCTTGAGTTTCCTTTCATATCCCCCACACATAGAGAATTCTTAGACAAATCATTACAAGTATCCACATTCCCCACTGACATAAATGTCCATCATTTTTAGGCCATGATAGGTCCTCCTGTAGCTACAAAATATGTCACCTTCACTGAGAATTATATCCCTTGTGAGAAACCTCACCACAATGACCCATACACCTAGAGGTATTTGTCCATTGGTGCAAGATTAGATTAGTGTTGATAGATGGAGGATCATGTCTCAATATTTTTATGTTGATGGTCATAATAGCTATTGGATATTCTAAAAGTGACATAGATGATTTTGGGAGTATAAAAATAAAGGCTTATGATGATACAAAATGATCTTCCAATCAGGTCATCATAATACCTATCTAGGTAGGTCAAGCCATAAAAAACAATTTTCTACAAGTATTGGACCTATATTTGTCATATAAAATGATTATTGGTTCCCCCTAGATATATATGATTAAAGAACCTCAATCAACCTATTGGGTAGTGCTTGAATTACCCATACAATTGCATGGAGGTTACTATTCTTGGTGACCCTGATCCCTTTCATTTTTGTACTAATTTAAGAGGTATTTCATAATAACAAGTACCTATAATCTCAAAAGAATAATCCTTTTATTCATCTAAATGTGTGGAGACTATGACCCTATTGAAGGGAAAATTTAAAATCCAAGATCAAAGGTGCAAATAATACACTATGGCTTAATCTTTTCACATTGGCAATTACCTTCTTCCTCCAAAATTTTATGGAAAACCACATCTCTTGTAGAAAGAGGAAAAAAAATTATTTACTATTGTTCTCTAACTACATTCTCAAGATTGGGAGGATTGAGAAATGAAATCATTGAAGAGGATCTCTCTAGCTAGATATATAAAGATAGAAAGGAACAACCTCCTGTGCAATTACCCATCAAACAATATGAACCAAGGTTCAAAATAATACAAAAGAAGGGATATGATGGACATAATGGCCTTGGTGCACCAAAAACAAGGCATCATAGATCCCATTCTATTGAAAAAGAAACCTAAAGATAGGAGGCTTGGATTTGTACCATTACAAATTGGCTCTTTTAGTACCAATTTACCTTTGTGTAAAAAGAGGAGCACCTGCAATGATGATATGACACTTCAGGACAACCTTGTCAAAAATAATTCTAATGAATAGGATTGGGACTCTTATTCTTCTGATTCCTATGCATTAGATTATTTCTTTACCAATCCTAATAAAATACATTTAGAATAAAAACATATGAACCATACCCCTCCCACAAGAACGCATCCTAAAGCCTAGATTGAGGCCTTTTGGGAACTAGATACATAAATGTCCTAGGAATAACACTCATAAACTGACAACTCCATCTTACTGATGATGACATGCCCCTATTATATCCTCAACTTATGAATTGGTACAAGCAAGGATTACCATCCTTGGATTATTTTCAAAATGATGTAGCTATAGCTCAATTCTTCGAGCTCTAAGAATGTGTACCATTAGCTAATCATAAAGTATAATTTGCAATATATTTGGGTGCAATAGAATATTTTGGGGAGTCAATTTCATCTTCTAGTCACAAAAATAAAAATAAAGAAAAGAGAAAAGATGGGTCTTCTGGTGAAAACCACAAGGCGCCTTTGGACTAGAAAAAGTAATAAAAAGAAAGTATGTTTTCGAGGGTAAAAACCTCTTTGAGGCATCCAAGGATGGAAGATTGGATGTACCCCCAGCATATCAAGAAAAAACTATATTTTTGGTACAGGATAAATAAGAGATCAATCTAGGATGTTCAACTAAAAATCCAAAAATTATCCACTTTGTAGCATCATTATTAAATAAAGAAAAGGAATATTTCACTAATTGTTTTACAAAAAGGAAAGCCAACTTTGCATGGACTTATGTGGACATGTTATGAATTGATCATGAATTATTCCTTCATGATCTACCCCTATAATTAGGTGTGATACAATTCAAACAAAACTTGAAAAAAATGCATCCTTAGATCATACTTTTGGTCAAGGTAGAATTAAAGAAATTGCTAGATATATGTTTCATCAAGCCCATAGGCTATGCAGATTGGATCTTAAATTTAGTCCCAATGAGTAAGCCCACTAGGGGTATCAAGATCTATATTTACTTTAGATATTTGAACAAGGTATGTTTAAAAGATGACTTTCCTCTGCCTAATATTGATATCATAGCAACTAGTTATGAAATGTTGTCTTTGATGGATGAATTTTTAGGATATAATCAAATCATAATATCCCAAACATATCAACATGAGATGGAATTCACATGTATATGGATGGAATACTACTATAATTTAGTGCCTCTAAGCCTCAAGAATATTGGAGCCATATATTAGTGAGCAATGAAAACAATCTTTCATGATTTCCTACAAAAATAAATAGAAGATTATGTAGATGACATGTTTTGTAGATCAATTACCTAAGATGGTCATTTGACTGTCCTATATATGGTATTTTTATCAAATAGAGGAGTATAATATTTGTTTGAATCCAAAGAAATGTATTTTTGATGTTATGTCAAGAAACCTCCTCAATTGCATTATTTCTCATTGATGCATCAAGACATAGGAAAGGTCAAAGAAATAATGGAGATGCCTTTTCCTACTAATCTAATACAACTAAGAAGCCTACAAGGGAAAATTCAATATATCATAAGATTCATCACCTAATTAGTTGATAAGTGTCACCCCTTTCAACATTTTATTCATAAAGGTGTCACTTTCAAATGGAATGAATAAATCCAAGAAGAATTTTTAAGAAACTCAAATATTATCTACTATACCGACCCATCCTAATGCATCCCATTGAATAAAAACCATTCATTTTGTATATCTTAGCAACTACCATAGCTTTAGGATCTTTTTCAGTACAACACAATGTGGATGGAAAATAAAGGGTGATATATTGTAACATCAGTCAGACACATTTTGTCTGGGTTATATTACACTCATATTGAATGCGCACATCTAGTAGTTTTCATCCCTACTCTAAAACTATAGCTCTATAGGTTGAATCATAAGACACTACTAATGGAAAAGATAAACCATTGAAATACCTACTTTGTAAAGCTAGTCTTATAGGGAACATAGCCAAATGGGTGATGATCTTGAGTGAGTTTGATATTGAGTATATAGATAGAAAATAAATAAAGGGATAAGTTATTGCTAATCAATTTGTTGAAGAAGAAATCTAATATGATCACCCTAGATACTATTAGATTTCCTAAATGAAGCAGTCTTCTCATTTATAGCATCCATTGAATCACAATTATTCTTTGATGGGTCACATACAAAACAATTCTCGAGGGAAAGGATTATATTTGTTACACTCTTGGGAGATGTAATTCCAAAGCCTATAGAATAAATTTTTAATGCACAAATAATATTTTTGAATATGAGGCTTTGACTATAGGACTAAGGATTACAATACAATATAATATCAAGAACCTTAAGGTATATGAAAACTCCAAATTAGTCATCCCACAAGTGAATGATGACTATAAGATAAAAGATGAAAAGCTTTTCCCCTATAAGAAATCAGTTGATATATTTAAGGAAATTTTTAATATATTCACATTCCATTAGTTTTTGTGGCTTCACAATAAACTGTAAGATGCTATATTATAGCTACTATTTAATCTAGGCTCAACATGCCACATAATACAAAAAAGCATGAATTATCAGTTGACCAATTTCTCATAATTCCTTTTGAAATTCAACAATCTAAGCATGTGTGTAAAATTGTTGGTCCCAATTCACCACACTACCAACCTATCTACGATTACTTGAATACCCATATTCTATTGAAATATGTCTCTAGCAACCAACATCAATTATTTATCTATCAAACCTCTAGATATGTTATCATTAGTATGTCACCCTTTATCGATACATTCTTTGACCAAACCCTCCTCAAGTATCTATATTTGGAAGAGGTGCAAACTGTGTTACATGAAGTACATGATGGTGTATGTGGAGGCCACTTCAATAGTATGGATCTAGAAAGAAACTTGTCATAGGGTAAAAGCACAAAGTTGTGTCACGTTTCAAGACAACTTATCAGCGTAGCTGAATTTGAGTATTTCTAACTAAAATTATTTTTTGTCAAACATATGGTCTAGCTAGATTCATTCTAGCTAAGTTAGATAAGTTCTTCACCTTTTCCAATTGGAAATATCTATTAAAAGCATGTTTTATAACAATTACTAAAGAAATAAAATTATTTCAAAAAAGCGATGTTTCAATAACTCTTACTCTTTTGAATGATTTTTTTTTACAAATATAAAAATACCCTTTTTTACAGCACAGAGTCAAGATTATCATCATATAATTTTTATAATATTTTAATTAGATTTAATATATTATAATTTCAAAATACTCCAAGTAGGTATTTTAACATTCGAGAACAAGATGCTTCAAAAATAGAAAAAAATAGTAAAGCTTATAAAAAAAATTGAAAATTTATATTTAACACTAGAGGACAGAGTTATCTTTAAGAGTGTGTAATTTATTTTCTGAATGGTGTAGATTTGATAGGGGAAATTTGACGCAAGATGAAAACTGTTGATTTCAGGTATGTTCGACTTTGAATAGTTATATTAGAGAAAATATACATTGAAAACTAGTTTTTCTTCTTTTTTGCACTAGCTATACATTTAATCTATGACATATTTTGAAATCAAAGGAAAAAAAGATTATTTGCATATACTTTTTTGTTGCGAACAAGACCCTCATTTTTCAACATTTTTCAGCAAGTTAAAAATGGACTTAAAAAATTTAAAAACTATGTGAATTCTTGTTCAAAAAAAATTTAAAAAATTATAGGCATAAACTTCATCCACTTTTACACATTTCATTAGTTTACATCATCTCCAAATTTTGATCATAAATACCATTTTTATGTCGTTAAAGTTAAAAAATTTGTGTGTTGTTGACCTTTTCCTTTATAAAAGTGTGACACAGCTTTGTACTTTTACCCCATATCTAGATACTATTGGCCGACCATTGAATAGGATGCTCATAGCGTCACCAAGAAATGTTATAAATGAAAAATGCATAAGTATCTAATTCATGCACCATTACAAGACCTCCAACCTATTATATCCCCATTTTCTTTTTCTTATTAGGGTCTGGATCTCATAGGTAAGATTCATCCTACCTCTACTAATGGTCATAGGCTCATAATTACTACTATAGAATATTTCACAAAATGGATTGAGTCCATCTTGATGACATACATCATAGGCAAGAAAATTATGAAATTCATCATTAATTACATTATATTTAGACATAGAATCCATTTTATGATTGTTACAGATAATGGGGAACCCTTCAAAAATTGGGATGAGTGAGAAATTTGTGAGAAGTTCCATATCCAATATCATTTTTCTACACCTTGTTATCCATAGAGTAATAGCTAGGCTAAGGCATCTAACAAAACCATCATCAAGATTCTCAAAAAGACCATCAACGATGTTGGCAATGATTGACATGTGTAGTTGAATCCATCCTTGTGGGTGTATCATACTAGCATCCACACCCCTATAGGTTCTATCCATTATTCACTAGTATATGGTGTAGAAAAGATACTTTTTATTTAATTGGAAATTTTATCATTGAGATTTTCTTTGTGCTTCTTGATTGATATATAATATTACAAAGTATCTAAATTTCATGAGATAGAAATGTTGGATGAGAAACAATATTTTGTAGTACCTTATTTGCAGGCATATCATAATCAACTCATATGGAAAGGTTAGATATTAGCAGTTTGAGGTTGGAGACTTGGTCCTCTATGCACATCCCAAGAACCAACATGGAAAAGATAATTTAGGAAAGTTTGAAGCTAATTGGTTAGGGGCCATCATAGTCACACCATATTATGGATCTGGGGCATATTAATTGGCCACACTTGAGAGAGAACCACTATTAGATCATGTCAATAGAATGCACCTCTAAAAATATTATACATAAAATAAATAAATAATCAAGATAAACCATTCACCCTATAGTGAAAACCTAGTAAATAGGTATTTAGGGTAAGTACCATGGTGAAAATTTGGCAAACAGGTGCCACACATAGTGGTCACTTCTCCTTTATCTATATTTTCTCCATTTAATTTGATAACCCAGTAGCACAACCCTCATCAATCATGTCTCTCATTTATTACATTATTTTTCTTTTGTACATCTACCCATCACACATTCTGTTCATCCCCTCATTCAACCCCATTATCCTCTTATGGTCTGTGACTAGTTGATGTTTAGCAGCATCCATTTTTGAGCTTAGTCCTTTGTACACATCATAAATGTTTGCAATTAGTCCTTGTGTACAACATAGAATTGGGCTAGGGATAATTTTTTAAACATGGTTAATAGATTGGATCACTTTCATTAACAAATTTGAGGACACCACATGTATATATTTTAAAGTCCTTCTCTAGAGATAAAACAACCTTAGTGGGTACAAAGGTAGATTGGAGAGAGAGATAGGACATCCTAAAAGACAAAATATTTTTTGATTGTTCCACTAGAGAGGTTAGAGAGTTGGGTCTACTAATTAGGCCATAGGTGGAATACATCAAGTTTGATTCATTGTAACCTAGATAATGGGGAGAAGGGTTGAAGGTGTCAAAAAAGTGATCACCTTTATAGTATCTACCCTCCAATCCTAATTCTCCTAGAGTCTAGGCCTTTTCATGTACACTCATATTGAAGATACTCTTGATAAACTCCTAGAATTCCACATATACCATATATTCTCTAGCCAAAGTTGTGTCTCTCTTCAATCTAAATATATCCATGTCTACCATGAGAGATGATCTCTCTAATGTCAACATATCCTTCTCTGTCTGATATTATTGTGTCTCTCTTTGTAATGAGTGCTCATCACTTGGTTTGCAAGCCCTCCACCTATCTTAATAATGATGCAATATAGTCCCTCTTAGTGCTCACTATTTCTCTTAAAGTGTTATCATTAAGGATCTCCTTAATCTTCTCACCCATAGTTATGTCTTGCGCCTATATATCTTATAGAATGTGTATGTAATCCTCCTGATCTAACTACATAGGGATGGTATCATGATCTCCTCCATCCTCATCATCATCTCCATTGGTCTCCTCATCATCTTCACCTCCCTCAGTTCAGCCCTCGTCATCCTCAACCTCCTCCTCTCCCTCATCCTACCCTATTGGTCATGGAATCTCCATAGGAATTGGTATATTAGGATTTTTAAAAGGAATATGATTATGCTCTACAAAATTCTATCATGCTCAGGAGTAGTCACGATGTCTATCACCTTTGGCCCTATTCCCAATTATCTAGGTTACAACTGATCAAACATGATGTATGCCACTTGTGGCCTAATCAATGGACCACACTCCCTACCTTCTCTCGTAAAATGGTCAAAGTATATTGTTCATGTCAAGATATCCTATCTCTCTCTAATCTACCTCTATACCCACTATGGTAGTTGTATCTTTATGATCCTTTACATGCATATCATGCATCTAATAAGATAACTCTCATCTCTACAAATATGGTAGGTGCTAAGCGTCAATATCCTGACTAAGGAAATCCCTATATGGTCTCCATGTGAATTTTATCATTCTATCCAACTCACACCTCCAATAGAGTGTATATGTCAAGGGTCCCTAATGCAATGCACCTGCACAATGATAAATGTAGGGTAAACCTAGTTCTAGTAGTTGAACATATTTACTAGGTTGAAGAACCACTATGTTCTCAAATTTCCAAACTTGCAATAGTGTCAAACAGTAGCTAATAATTAAAATATTTATTAATAAATGCATAAATAAAATATAATTAAACACTTTAAATTCTCAACCTACTTGCTAATGGAATTTTCTTATATGGAAGTTGACAATATGAAATATAAAACAAAACAATAGAAAAAATAAATAGAACAGAAAAATATGATGCATTGTTTATTCGTCAAAGAATACTTATTTATATATCAATGGAGATATAAACAATTTCTTTATAAGACTATTAACAAACTATAGAAACTTGAAGGTGTTGCAGACATGTCTATAACAAAAAGCATAATTTTTTAATATTTATTGTAACACTCCCCTTTAAGAATTACTAAAGTTAGATGAATTCATAATATAACTATACATAATACAAATTTTCTTTCGCCCAATGATTAGTTCATTTTTACCAATTACCCCTCATCATAATCACCTTAGGATTTTACAGCTTATTCCTAACCAATACAATTTTGGAGTTGTTTTTGCTCACCGCACATACAAGTGGTACAATTTTGTAGACTCCATAATAATAGGCATTGAACATACTTATAAATGTAGAAGTAGGATCCTTGCATCACCAAATTTACCAGATCAAGGGAATTCTTATCAATTAACCAGTCACGTCATTATTGAAAATGAAATCGAAGTGAACGCAAAATCAAAATTATTGAAGGAAAATGATCAAAATGGATAATATTTCATTAAAAGATATTCCATTTCTTTTCCAAGGGGGCATGCAGTTGTATCATCATTGATTCAATCAGAATCTATTTCAGGATCATCAAGCATGAAAATTTTCCAATCATTAGTGAGGCATCAAAATTAGCAAATCATTTTAGATCATGCATCATATCCAAGATTTATCATCATATTGACTAGTGACATCATCAACCAATCAAGGTTTCACCAGGGAATCTGCATTAATCATCAAGATCGAATCATTAGTCAGACATCATACATTCTTTGAACCAATGCGCTTCACACATTGATTCAAAGAGGGACATTTGTAGACACATAAAAATTGTCAAGTTGATCCAAGAAAGTAATCAAGGAAAAATCAAGAATTAATTGAAATCAAAGCTAAAAAGTATTAAAAAAATCAAATAAATCATTTAATTATGCAATAAATCAAATCAATTGTATTGCTAAATTAAATCAAATCTAACCTATTCAAGGGGTACACATAGCTAAAGAAATTAAATAAAATCAATTAATTAACTCCTAATATTTCTTATCTGCCACATGGGGGGGAATTACCTCAACCAATAGGAATTGAGAATTAAACTCACATGGATCAAAGCCACATTGAATCTCAATCACTCACTTAGAGAATGTATCTTGACCACTCATTTTGTCTCATTCTCCCAAGCTTTGAGGACAAAATATTTAAATTATCTAAATATTTGAAACCATGGACTTAACCCAAACTCAATCATGATTAACTTGACTCCACACCCTATGCTTGGAGAAATATATAAGTAGAAGGCAAAAATTAGGAGAAAAATATCCCAAGAGCATTTTATAATTGCATCATTACTATATTGAAATTGATCTAGAAGTATAATTTAGCATTTTTTGGGCAAGATAGGCATAATTCATCATCTTTTTAGCATATTATTCTCTTTTTAAAGTTGGCTCTAATGGATACTCGATGAGAGCATTGTATTAGCATCTTTAAATAGGGATCCATGAGATGTTTATTATTTTAAGCTTTCAATTCGTCATGTTTTAAAGATTAAATTAGCTCAATTTGAATTGATTCTTATAAAACTAATCTCATGAAGGTATTTTTGATACACATGTATCAACCCCAAATCTTGACAAGGAGATGGAAATTCCACTTTACAATATTTGTAACTTGATCTTCATCTTTACAATACAAATGAGAAATTTTATTGACATCAATTTGAGCTAAATCCAAGTCTTCACTTATAGTCTTCTTTAACCATAGGGCTTTTTTGGATGCATGGGTACAAGTTGTATAATAATTTCTGATAGAACCAAGAGAAGTGAGTTGTTCCTTTTGAATATTCCATGATATGTCACCTAGATTAATAGAGAGAGAGAGAGAGAGAGAGAGATCCACAAGTAGATTTTCCATTATTGGGATCTACCCTAGATACAAATCAGTATATCCTTTGAAAATAAACTCCTATTTGCATCATAAATAATTCAACTATAAAGAATCTTTGTAACTTTAAAATAAGATTGATGAGAGTGACAGCGGAATCCATAAGCTTCCACTAAAGTGCAATCAAACTATCATGATATCAAGATAAAATCACATGGTTTAGGAACCATAAAAATCACATGTGCTCTCATATCAAAATAAACATACTAATACACAAATGACTGTAGACAAGGCCAACTAATGAAGTCTGCATCAATACTTCATCAATCATGTGAATATAGACATACCATGAGTCATCTCACTACAAGTGAATGGGTGGCCAATCCAAAACCTGCATGATGCATGATCTAAGTAATGAAGCATGCAAACTTATCATCACATTAGAAACTTGCAAAGAGATATGAGAGAGAATAATCCAAAATTCAGTAGAACATATGACTCAAACACTAAATCAACATTCGATCTAATTTTCCAAGCATGTCTTTACTAATGTAACATAATCAAGGAACCATCAAGGAGATAATAAACTTCAACTAACATTGTGAGAAACTTAAACAATTTGATATTTTTTGTTTTTGCATTAAGATGTATAGATCATACTTAATACCAAGTGATGCTAATCAATCATAGATATTAATACCAAGAGATGATAATCAAATATTGAAAATATTATTGACATGTGCTTTATAATAATCTTCTCTAAGGATTATGAGTGATAAAAAAAGACATATTGCCTTTGAAATATAAGAGAAATCCAACAAATTCAAGAAGGATGCAAGAACATCATCCTAATTATGAGGAAGAAAGCAATTTGATAAACATCAACTCAAGTAAGTGCATACCAAATTATTGGATGGAGGGAAACTCCACGGGTCCTAACAAAAAATAAGGTAACTATGAATCAGGTACAAATGAAGGGTCCTCCATAGTTAACCTTGAAAATAGGGCATCCTACACAACTACCAAAAAGATGCAACTATGTGCATACAAATAGATGAAAAAAATGCAACTGAGTGCATATATATAGTATAAAACCACACTAGAATTGATAGTCATTCACACTAATCAATAATAATACTCATCAAGGCAATTTAAGATAACTCATAATACTTGAACAAATTACAAATTAGCATTAGAAATAACTTTATTTGCATTGTTAACAATACTGCTACTTTAACTATTTACTAGTCTAGCCCTGCGTGGCACGATACTGATAGTATGCTTATTTTTATGTGCTTAAGATACTATGGTGCGATTTTTTTGAACAGAACTGTCTTGTTTGTTTTTTATAGAGGCAGATTAGGTGTTAGTATTTCTGCAAACTTACTGCTTATGAACTACTACCGACTAGTGCTATTAACATGATGTTAATGTGCTTCTAGTCCATGTACCTCGGGCCAGCACCCTCTTGCTGCTTTTTCTATCAAAAACTTTATTTGCATTGTATTAATCATCTTATATATATCATTTTTCTACGTAAAATTGATATAATTTCAAAAAGGTTGAACGATGGTTAGCTATAAAAAAATTACTCCCTTCATGTGAATAATAATTCTGATCACTGAAAAAAAAATTAAATGAAATTAAAATTTGGAAACAAAGAAAATATAGCCCCCTTTTTAAAAGGTCTGAATTAATAAATAAACCCCTTCTTGTAAAAATGAGATTTAAAAAAAACCTCTTACTTAAGAAAGTTAAAGATAAAACTTATTTAAAATAAATTGTAACATTTAAAATTTAAAGAAATATTAAAAAATTAAATTTTAAAATATTATCATTAATGTTTGGATTTCATTTTTAAAAAATTCCTTACCTAAACAAACTTCAATATTTTAAAATAAAGAAAATGCATTTATTATTTTTTTAATCCCAAAAACTATAAACAAAACTTTATTTTTAAATCATTAAAAACATGCTTAAATTAAAATTTAATAGAAACTTTATATAACAAAAAAATTTACCTTACATAATAGAAACTTTATATAACAAAAAATTTACCTTGCATAATTAACTTTAAGAAGAAACTTTATGATGAATAATAAACTCTTACGTGAGGTAAACTTGTAAAAGACAAAACAAAGTTGTAAAAAGAGAAGTTGTAAAAAAAGAAATTTGAGATTGTTATAAACGTTGAACTGAAAATTACGTTCAAACCAAGGAATGAGTTTGTGGAGTAAACTGGGAAATATGCAGTCAAAAATAATTGGAGGACAGAGATGTTATAAACATTGGTAGTCTATATCAGATCCACATGCATAGTTTGTATGCACATCCTATATCAGATTATCATGCATAGTCACAATTGTTCATCACAATGAGTTTTATTACTAAATAGTAGACATAATACAGAGCTTAAGAAGTCATAGTTTGGAAAGATGGTGGAAGACTTAGCAACAACGTACAATGGACGAAGATAGAATATATGAATGCAACAACAAATATGATAAAATAGGCAGTGACTTGTTAAAGAAAACAGATACAATATTCAGCAAAAACATTAGTTATCGCATTATTGAAGTAAATATCACCATTTCATTGTATATGTAAAAGACAAAAAATATTAAAAGGTAGCAATGAATAAATCAGAAAGATGCAGACCAGTATGGGCAGAGATGATACAGAGAAGAAGAATGAATAAAAGAGTGCAGAGGCATTGCCAAAGACATGTAAGGATTAATTATTCCATGAGAATGATAAATAATTCGTCTACGTTCTTTAGTGTGTTTGGTTCATTTGGATTTAAGATATCTACTAGTAATTGCAACTTGGTATACAATTTGTATGCTGAATATATGTGAAGTTGTTTTTTTCTTTGACTTATATGTTTGAAATGTGGTTAATTTTTTTTATTTGTTAGGTTTTAATTTGTTATGGTGTTTGTTTGTGTTTGTTATTTGCTGGTTGATAAAAAGAGAATATGTTTGAGAATCACACATCTCCCATACCCCTGACTTTAGATCAAGCATCTCGATGTTCAATTCATCTTTTTCCAATTCATGAATTCCTCCTATTAGAACTACTTTTCCCCCATCGTGGCAAACGAGCAGATTCAGTCACCAAACCCTAATAGCTCCAACACTCTGTTCCCATTTTTGGGGATTCAAGAAACTTTTCATGAACTTTAAGCTCCCTCCCACTGCAAACAAACAGAATGTCATTGCCTTCCATAAAGATCACACCCTGTCCAATTTGATTTGATATAAGTCAACTTGTACAACTTCTATATATACTATCTATAGAGCTTATTATTTGTTTAGGCTAATGGCTTTATTCAATGCTCTTGGGAAAATGTATACATACTTTTGTTAATTTATTTTATTTAGTCCGCCTAAAGGTATACATACTTTTATTAATTTATTACATTTTTTTAATAGATCTTACAATATAGTTAATCCATTGAAAAACACACTAAAAATTAAAGCTTCCTAGTGCAAATACACATGGTCTCTACAAAGGGAAACCCAATGTGGAGAAGGATAAATTCATAGATGTAGGAAAAAACATGTCAGTGTATAAACTATGCACTATGTATTTTCGTTTGAACCCGAATGAACAAACCCACAAAAGATCCCTTTATATTTGACAATAGCTCACTTATTTTAAGTTTTTCAAGAGTTAGTATATTGTCACAAATGGTAAGATGTTGAATGTTCGAGGGTCACGTGAACCACTCTAGCACGAAAATGAAATTTTGTTCTATCCACATTCAAAAATTATGCTTGCATTTCACCACTTAACATTTATTATTCTTCATATTTTCCTATCTTTTATTCAGTGTTTCATTGTCCTCACTCACATCAATCTAAAAATTTGGCATAGACATAGCTTTTCAAATGTTTACTATGTGTAACATTTTGAAAATTCTTATTTTTTTCTAGAGGAAGTCAGGCCAAGTTTTCCATACTCAAAATAACATTATGGTAGTATGGATCATATTTAATTTTATATTTCAATGCATGTCTAACTTGAATCTTGTTCACATAACATTCATAAGAGATTTCTTTTGTGTGCATTCTTCATACTATTAATATGTCCAGATCTTCAATTTGTCGCACTAGCACATTTTCAATATTTTGTATATCTTGTGGAAATTTTATTGTATGTCCGCTATATTCAAGTATTTTTGTCCAAAAGCATGGGTTACTTTTAATACTAGATATACCCTAGAGATATGCATTTCTTCCAGCTAGGATAGTATTTTTAGCATGACTCGCAAGTCACCGGGTCCATATTGTTCAGTGTTGAAAAACTAGGTATACCCTTTTCATTAAAATACCTTTTACATATCATAGTATTTGGAGGTACATGCCTAGGTAACATTCCTTAAATACTGTACATGTTTTTTGATGAGAAAGTGCATCTACCCGCCATCATAAATTTTTCACTATTGTCATGATTTTAGCATCATTTCATAATGTTTCATTTGATTCTAGATGATTTTAGGTTTTTTGATGCTCATGTTGTCTTATTTTGGTCTCCTGATACCTTGTACATCTTGTTTATTTTACTTCTTCTATGTGGCGCACATAGTAGTTATGGTTCCTCTCACAATATCGTAATCATTGGGCCTCATCTTGTTCAAGAAATATACCTTTTTTCTTCTTTTCATTAATTTCTATTTGTTGCGTTCTTTTTTCCTTTCTACGGGAAACTATTTCTTCTTTATGCCAAGAAAAATATGCTCGGTTCCTTTCACGAGCTTGATGTGTAGCGATCTCTTGTGGATTTGATTCTTCTTGTCCTCTACTAACATCATGGTCTTCCATCTATAAATCCATTTTGTAGTCATTGTTAATATATAATGAAAATCATACTACAGTGATGTACATATTTACATAAATTCATTCGAATTGCCCTACATACCATCAAAGTTTATAATTATGCATGGTGCAACAGTTGTTTGACAAGCTACTATAAATTCATATGTATGCAAATATTATATTATAGTTGTGAAGTAAACAATTGCTACATGTGTATGATAGGATAAGATAAGTTGATATGTGTGTAAACTTCATATTTATAGTTATAAATTGTACTATACGTATATTAATACTTTCAATTACATACATTACACAATAGGTGCATAGTAAGCTATCATAATTCTGCATGTCTGATGATATTTTATTGACATTGGATAGCATACAATATGTATATTCAAAGATAAATAAATTTGTACATTCTTCCAAGCATCCCTAGAAATATATTATCTATTAAAATGTATATGCATCAATGTACACTAATTTATTTTCTTTCTTTTGCATTTTTCAATATTATTTACATGACATGTATATTATAAAAACATAAATTTGTATATTCCTCCACATATTCTAGGAAGCATATATGATATAGCGATGGTTATATGCATCAATGTACACTGATGCATTTTCTCTTTCTTCATTTTGTGTTATTCTCTATTAAGTATCTCATTGAAGGGTTTAAGCACTACACATCCCCTCAATTTTTTCAAGTAATACATTGCTATCTACACTAAAATCTATTTGTAAAACTTTCATAATAGTTTCCTTCACTCGCTCTTCAATTTTATACATCCCAGTATTGCATGTTAATGTGAAAAGGTATTATTTTTGTTGTGCATCTCTAATTACTTGTTCATTCGATCTCTCAGCATTGTCATCAAATTGTAAGTTGTATAATACTTCAACAGGCATTCCCATCAACTCTATTTCAGCCTCATCAAATGCAATAGCCCTGATTATCCCTGTGTAGTCTTGTAATTTTAATTGAGATAAATAATGATGAGTATATTTAGTAACTACTAAGTTATACTTAGGACAAAAAAAGCTTTCATCTTCACTTTTTTCTAAGCTTTTCTTTCACCGCTTTCCATTTATCATCCTAGAATAAGCTAGGTAGTAGATTTAAATTTGTGTTATTTTTTTTGCTATGAAAGAATAAAATATGATTGAATTTTGTAATGCGTTTACCAAATTTCATGTAACATAAACAATGTTTTTTTTTAAGTTTAAATAAATAAATTATATTTTTAAAAATGTTTTTTTATATATAAGCATGATGAAATTTAATTTAGAAATCATTTAGTGTATTAAATTTGTATTTTTGTTTATTATTTTTTCTTGAAAAAATCTATTTTATTTTTGTTTCTTTACAAAAAAATATCAAGGATATGATTGAGAATAAGGAGTTCATTGTTAATTTTCTCTTCTAATTTTATATTTTTTAATTTAAAGTGCAAGATTGTTTTTTTTGTTTTCTTAATTTAAAGCAATTTTTTTTCTCTACCAATGGTGGTCTTCCATTTTAATATTCTATAATTTCATCTATTCTTTCAATTAATGATAGAGTTAGTTTTCTTATGCTATTTTTTTGGCTCTGTGTTCTCTGCAAAATCTCTTTACGATAAAGATATAATGTATTAGTCATTATTTAATATATCTTTATACATATCCATTATATAGTTGTTTAATTTTGTATAATCTGAAGAGTAATGAGTTTAGAAGAAGCAAATTTACTGCTAAAATGGTGGCAGATATGTTTAAACTTTGAAAATAATTTTAAAGCATTCAAATAACATAATTATTAAATTAGATTTGGAAAAAGGTAATCTATTAAAATATTAAAAAGATTAACTTTTTAGAGTCTTCTTATATGGTTGATAAATTTTTAAATGAGTTATTTAAACTATTTTTACCTATAATATAGCTAGTTAACATTTTCCTAATAAAAATGATAAACTACATTATTCTTATGATTATTATGTTATATTTTAATGCCATGAATAATTATATTGAAATAATGTCCATTAAAATAAAAAATATTGTTACTAAATTATAAAATACATTATATACCAAATTTTAAAGGCATCATAATTGAAATTAATTTAATTAAAAAAATTTAAACTGAATCCATTTCTATAATTGTATTATTATAATAAATTGTATCTTAAAATGGAAGCACTTCCATGTTAAGAGCGTTTATCCCTCCGAGTGAGTGGTTTGGGTCATGTCAAGCACCTTGAATCAGCCCTTTGCTCGAATCTGACTTGTTCTCCCCATTTGACTTCTATCTGTCCCTGATTTCACTTTATTTCTACATTTCCTGGCATTATGGACTGAGGTCCTGAGGTTTTTGACCTCAAGGTCAAAGTCAAGCTTGAGGGTCAAAGTCATCCTTGACTCTGACCTAGGTCAGGGATGACCTTGACCCTGACCTGGGGTGGGGTCTACCTTGTCTTTGACCCAAATTTCAAATTTCAAGATTTTTTGATTTCCAGGTATCGGGTTTCGAAAATATTTATTTTCCTGCTTCTGGGTCGGCCATTTCGGGTTTCAAAATGGTAAATCTTTAAATTGCATTTAATATGGGTCCATTTCTAGGGGTTAAGGTTAATTGGGATTTAATTCTCCAATGTCAGCCTTCTCTAGAGGTTTGTGCCCTAGTTCACTATAAAAGGAGGCCTTCCTCTCTCATTTTCATCCATCCACAATCAAGCAATTTCATGATTAAGGAGCTCTAAAAGGAGATATTCACAAGTCATCAAGTTCTCAAGCATTTCATCAAGAATTTTCAAGGAAGTATTCAAGTCCTCTTCTCCATTCAAGTTCTCCATTGAAGATCAAGGATTCAAGCATTCAAGCCTTTGAAGGGATTTGGTTCAAGTATGCAAGATTCATCATTCAAACCCTAGATATAGCCATCATGATGGTGTGATCTTCTTTCAAGAGCCTTTGTTCATCTTCTAAGATCCATTCATTCTTCCCTAAAGGTGGATTCCAAGCACACAAGCATGGAGGTTTTGCATTTACTTTCATGGTTTTGATTTATATTTGCCATTGTTGTGTTCAAGATTTCATATCAATACATTTGTTTACATTTGAAATACAATTGCATATCTATCGAATTGCATAGCTTCATTGTTAGATCTACTTCTACTACTTTCTAGCATTCTCATTTCAATTTCAATATTAAGGTTGTTTCCAAACCGATGTTTGACCAAGGCAAACCCCTCAAACAAACAACAAAAACCCTCTTTTTCTTGCAGGTGTAGGTGCGGAACAGCGGATTTGAGATTGGATTTGGATACCCTTTTCGGCAAACTTCTGAGATCTGCGAACAAAGTCAAAGTTGACCTTCAGAATATTAATGTAGCCTTTGAGCTTTTATTGGGGTCAAAGACTACCTGCTGTCAAAAAGATAAAAATTTTATGGGTTTTCTTCGTCTCGGCATTTCCAGTCCGAAATAGGTTGCAGAATTGCCCAAAATTGCATACAGACATCAGAAATCAGCATTTTCCAGATTTGCCCTATTTTGAGGTTAGTACTTGCCTTTCAATTATTTTAGATTTCAAGCACAACTCCTCTATAGGGAAATATAAGGTTTTCTTCCTCTTTCATATTCTCCATAGATTGATTCGATTGTACATTAACCTTTTGGTTGATCAATTTGGATATTTCCTTTGGGAATTTGGATTTAGAAGTAGATCTCATATTTCCCCCATACATTATAGGAGGAACATGATTTCCTTCTATTCATTTTGGTGAACCCGACACGCTTACCCTCCTTTCTTTGGTGGATTTAGATGCTCTATTGTGTTAGATCTTCCTTTGTATTCCCTTGTGTGTTCACCTTCACTATTCATTTTGGTGAACCCACGATAGACAACTCTTTCTTTTTGGTGTTAGATTGACTTTTATATTAGATCTAGTTTATGCTCTTGCATTTTAAAATTCAAAAATACAAAAAAATCTATATATTTAATCAAATCCAAAAACATTTCTTGTTAAGATGCTTTGGTGTGTGGTCATGTTCTTTATTACCCTTCTTTTAGCATATTTTTATAATACCTATGATTTTTATGAGAGTATCATTCACTTCATTATGTTGATGACCCTTCACTTTACTCTTGCCTATGCTTTTGTGAAGTTGACCGATACTAGTATTCCTACATTCAAAACTTTCATTAAACTTGATTTATGTGGTAGCCTTATTAATCTTTTGGATTATGTAAAGAATTTGGTAGATGATACACCATCTCCTAATCTTCCTAATCCTAATCCTATCAAACCTAATCTTCCTAATCCTATTTTGATACCTAATTCTCCATATGTTCATCCTCGCTCTTCCCATACTTATGATGGGATTCAAGCTATAGTTCAGGATGCGGATGTGCAAGATTTCTTCGATTTACCTTCTCCTCCAATTCATGATGATATTAAAGGAAAGGGTAAAGAAACTTCTTCAAAACCTATTAGCCCACCTTAGAAAACTTTTACTCATGAACATGATAAACAATCACCTCCTATAGAAGCTTTACATAATATGTACCCTACCGGATATAATATGGTGACTAAACAAGGTTATAAAGGTTTAGGGCTTGGAGTTAATGAGCATCGTATTAGGTTTCTAGTTCATATACCCCCTAAACTAGATATGTATGGTGTTGGTTGTTCAAAGTCTCAAGCCAAGGTAGGTGATGTTAAACATCATCCTCCTCTTCACATTCTTCTCCCCACACCTATCTTAGATAACCCTAATACTCATCAAGAAGTGGCTAAGAAGGTATATGTTGAACTAATGAATTCCAAGAAAGAAATCTTTAGACCTATGCTGATAGATGCTTTATACAAATATAAATGTCCTTTTCATTATAGCAACACACATTTACTTGCTGATTGTAAACATTTCAAGCTATATGTTAGACAAAGAGCTACTTTAGGAATTATATCTCACTCTCGTGCAGTTTTACAATTCCTTCATAATTTTGATATAGGGGATTCCCCTCCTTCTGATATAATGTAGATTTTCTGCCCCTCTTGTCTCATGACTAGGGGGCAAGAGGTGTATTTTCATCTAGTCTCCTAGGATCCATTAGGTCTTTTATTGGGGCTTAATTGGTATTCTTTCTCTCCTATTTTTCTATGGTTTTGCATTATATTTATAATCATCCACAGAATCTACTTTTTCAAGATATCTTTTCTAAGACATTTTTTTTGCGAAGGTATCCTTTGTCTCTATCCCTGGGGGTCAAGGTACCTCCTTCTTTCTCTTTGTCTAGGGAACTACTTTCCTCAGCTTAGTGTTCTTTGTTTATATTGCAATATTATTTCAGCATATTGATAAATGTTGTGACTATGGATAACCTTTTTATATGAGAAGTTGTTGTCCTAGGTCGTCACTTCTTCTCTATGTTGCAAATTATACTCTCTATAAAATCTCACCCTTGCTTTGGTGTTAGAGTTGTTTTCCTCATTCCAAAGATTCCTCTTCCTCTTCTTTGTCGGGGGCTTGATGATTGAATCTTTGTTCCCGCTTTTGAAAGATGATATTTTAGCTAAAGCACTCCTCTTTCATGGGGGTCTTGTTGATAAGATCTCTTTCTTTGAGGATCCTTTTTCCTTGAGTGACATTCTTTTCATGATTATCTATGCTCTTGGATGTTGGGATCAATATCCCTTGCTAAGAATATGGTATACATTATTGTAAATAGGATATCTCCTTGCATTGTGAAGTAGGTATCCTCTTCCTCTTCCTTATCATGTCTAGTAGACTACCATGATAAGGAGGGGAGCATATATAGGGTCTCCCTTGTACTATAGTTTTTTATTTTTCAATATGCTAAATCTTGGAAGGTAATGCACATAAGTTGCTAAATCCTAAAAAGACACGCATCTATATACTAAATCTTCTGATGGTAACACACATAAGTTGCTAAATCCTGAGGAGACACGCATTTTTCAAATTTTTCAATATGCTAAATCTTGGAAGGTAACGCACATAAGTTGCTAAATCTTGAAAAGGCACGCATCTATATGCTAAATCTTTCGATGGTAATGCACATAAGTTGCTAAATCCTAAGGGGACACATTTTTCAAATTTTTCAACATGCTAAATCTTGGAAGGTAACTCACATAAGTTGCTAAATCCTAAAAAGACACGCATTTGTATGCTAAATCTTCCAAAGGTAATGCACATAAGTTGCTAAATCCTGAGGAGACACGCATTTCATATTAATAGTGATACAAGAAGGTGGATCTATGGGTATTCCATAAGCCATCAGAAGATGCATTACAATTGCAAGCATATTTTATGGGTGAACCTGTTAGGGCTCTCCCTCCATGGTGATTCATGGTAAGGTGGGCATCTTACTAGGTGAGGTAATCACTCTTTTCCCTTTCTCTCTTTTCGCTTTCATGCTAGTAGGACTGGATCATGAAGCTATGTTATTTATAGTGTTGCTCTTGTCTTTCTTATGTAATCATTTATGCTCTTATTATAGCTTTCCAAATATGATATTAGTATGAGAAATGTTTCTTAGAAAAGTTTCTTGTGCTAGTTGATTTGGGTTTGTTTTAGTACTAACCCCTCTTTTGTGTCTTTTTCCTTTTTTGTTTTCGCACCCTCGTGCGTGTATGTTGAGTTAGAATCCTTAGCCTGGGGGCTTGTGTCCCTAACTAAGTGTCATCCTATCTCATTTTGAATCCACTGGGATCTCTTCTTCCTTCTCCTTTACCAAGAGTTTGCATCGAATCCATACTCTTGCTAAAGTGGGGGCTTAATGTATCATCTTAAAATGGAAGCACCTCCATGTTAAGAGTGTTTAGCCCTTTGAGTGAGTGGCCTGGGTCATGTCAAGCACCTTGAATCAGTCATTTTCTTGGATCTAACTTGTTCTCCCCATTCTGCTTCTATATGTCCCTGATTTCACTTTATTTATGCATTTCCTGGCATTATGGACTAAGGTCCTTAGGTTTTTGACCTCAAGGTCAAAGTCAACCTCAACTCTAACCTAGGTCAGGGACAACCTCAACCCTGACCTAGGGCAAGGTCTACCTCGTCTTTGACCCAGATTTCAAATTTCAAGATTTTATGATTTTCGGGTATTAGGTTTCAGATATATTTGTTTTCCCGCTTTCAGGTCGGCCATTTTGGGTTTCAGAATGGTAAATCCTTAAATTGCATTTAATATAGGTCCATTTCTAGGGGTTAAGGTTAATTGGGATTTAATTCTCCAATGTCAGCCTTCTCTAGAGGTTTGTGCCCTAGTTCACTATAAAAGGAGGCCTTCGTCTCTCATTTTCATCCATCCACAATCAAGCAATTTCATGATTAAGGAGCTCTCAAGGAGATATTCACAAGTCATCAAGCTCTCAAGCATTTCATCAAGTATTTTCAAGGAAGCATTCAAGTCCTCTTCTCCATTCAAGTTCTCCATTGAAGATCAAGGATTCAAGCATTCAAGTCTTTGAAGGGATTTGGTTCAAGTATGCAAGATTCATCATTCAAACCCTAGATCTAGCCATCATGATGGTGTGATCTTCCTTCAAGAGCCTTTGTTTGTCTTCTAAGATCCATTCATTCTTCCCTCAAGGTGGATTCCAAGCATACAAGCATGGAGGTTTTGCATTTACTTTCATGGTTTTGATTTATATTTTTCATTATTGTGTTCAAGCTTTCATATCAATACATTTATTTACATTTGAAATACAATTGCTTATCTATCGAATTGCACAACTTCATTGTTAGATCTACTTCTACTACTTGCTAGCATTCTCATTTCAATTTCAATATTAAGGTTGATTCCAAACCGGGGTTTGACCAAGGCAAACCCCTCAAACAAACAACAAAAACCCTCTTTTTCTTACAGGTGTAGGTGTGGAATAGTAGATCTGAGATTGGATTTGGATATCCTTTTTGGTGAACTTCTGAGATCTGCAAACAAATTCAAAGTCAACCTTCAGAATATTAATGTAGCCTTTGACCTTTTATTGGGGTCAAAGACTACCTGCTGTCAGAAAGATAAAAAAATTTTGGGTTTTCTTCGTCTTGGCATTTCCAGTCCGAAACAGGGTGCAAAATTTCTTGAAATTGCATACAGGCATCAGAAATCAGCATTTTCCAGATTTGCCCTATTTTGAGGTTAGTACTTGCCTTTCAATTATTTCAGATTTCAAGCACAACTCCTCTATAGGGAAATATAAGGTTTTCTTCCTCTTTCATATTTTCCATAGATTGATTTGATTGTGCATTAACCTTTTGGTTGATCAACTTGGATCTTTCCTTTGGGAATTTGGATTTAGAAGTAGATCTCATATTTCCCCCATACATTATAGGAGGAACACGATTTCCTTCTATTCATAAACGTATGATAATTATACAAATTTCAATTATCATAAATTAATATATGTTAAAATATTTAATATTATATGTTAATATATTAATATGTTAATAATGATAGCAAATGCTGTGAAATTTATAGATAAACTATATATCAATAGGGTAGTAATTTCAATACTTATAATAAGATTTCATAATAATTTAAGTTATAAATTGAATTATGATTTCAACAATAAATTAATTTAGCAATTAAAATATTGTGATTAAATTATTAAACAAAAAATAAAAAATATTTGAACTCGATGAATTATTTGATGTTGATATTTCAAGTTTTTTTGGTATATTTAATATTGCGATAATTTTTTATTATCAGGATTTTTGAATTGAATTTTTGTACTATTTAATATCTTATTTATTTATATATTTAAGTCTACAATATATATTTTCATCTATTATGATCTCTAAAATTTATAAATTATTTAGTATTAACTTTTTAAGAACCTCATTCTAGATCTACACCTTAACATTTCTAGATTTGCACAGTGTTTTAATGAGAATGCCAAGTAATCGAAAAAAGCTAATTATGAAAAAAAAAAAAAAAAAGTATTAGAAGACATTAAGATTTATTCATACGACATGTTGGAGAATGTTTACATATTCTATGGTATTTGGTAGAATATGCCTAATTTTCGACGTAGTATTTAAGGTATAAACAATTTTATTTTAAGATGACCTTTTTGGATAAAGTGGAAAGGGGATGGTATTTGGTAAGGTAAAGCACTTCGTAAAGTGTTATGAACAAGGAGATAATTTGGGGATACCTAGAAATTCCCATGACAACCTTGGTAATTTTGCAATAATTAAAATTGTGGGTTTGGATTACTAAACATTTCAATCAATATGCTTAGTAGTAAATATTAACGTGCAATCTAACAACCTTTACAAAGCTTGGTTTGAAAATTATTCTAAATTGCGTAGTTTGACATTATTAGAAGCTCAGTTCCAACTAGCTTCCTCAAAAGGAACTCCATTTAATATCTTAAACATAATAAATGTTAAGTTGTTTTTTTCTTCAATTTATATGTTTAGCTTTCTTGATTTTAATTTTCTATTTTGTATTTGTATTATTTAACAATTTATTGTGTATTTATTATTTAATATATTAATTGAATTATATATTTCACATATTATTATTGAAGTTTATAATATATATAATCTTTAGTCTAGATTATTAATTCAAATTAACTAATTAATCAAATATAAAATTATAGATATTTTTAATCATTTAGATTAAATTTTTCTAATATATTATAAATGTTTATGATTAATTATTAAATAAAAGTTAATTATATGTTGATATTAATTTAAATTTATTTATTTAATTTGAAAGTGTAAATTATTATTTATATTATAATCAATATAAATATTTATATTTATATATAAATTACTATTTGAAATGATAATTTAACAAAAATGTTATCTAATAAATTTAAATTTTTTAATGATATAATAAAATTTTATTGATTCTTGAAAAATTCTATTTAATATTAAAAATGATGCTTCAAACACATTAAAAAAAATGGTAACACATAGGAATATTTATATAATCAACTTACAATAATTAGTTAAAAATATAAGTTAATTTAGTTATAATATTAAGTTGCATTGATAAAGTTTACCCAAACCTCTTCTTCAATCACATTGTTAGTAGTTAATCTATTGCCTTGGGGGATGTGTTCAGCTATTTTATTTTGTATGAAATTATAACATCATTCCTAAGACATCACATGAGGGGTATAATTTAAAAGTGGCATTAAGAATATAAAATTTAATACCGCGCTAACATGAAATCAAGTATAATTTCAAGGAAGGTTGACTTTGTTTATCCCGTATTTAACTATTTAAAATTTTCTTAGAGATACGATTCCCTAAAAGGAATAATTTTAAGAATTTGTTCAGCCCACCGAGCCCAGATTGAAAATAATATTTTTTAATTGTTTATTATATATTTTTCAGTATAAATATTTCGATATTTTATTTGTTTTTCTCTATCGAAGTCAAGTTTTCAGAAAAGTGCCTCACTAGGTACATTTCCGTATGTTTCAGAAATGCACCTAGTGAGGCACTTTTCCAAAAACCCGACTTCAGCGGAGAAAAAGAAATAAAAGTTTATGTAGGAGCTTTTCTAGCTACCTTATATTTAAAATGTTGGAAAGTGCGGCCTTCTCTCACCTTTTATCATAATCACTCAGAAATCTTCTTGTCATCCTGCCAGTCAGACATCCATTCATTTGTTCATTGTTCACCTCTTTTTCTATCTCTATTAATCGTCATACTTAAGCAACGCACTTTTCCTTACCCATTTTCATGTGTCATGTTTCTCCGTCTGATTCAAAAACATTAAACATTAAGTGAACTATTAATTTGGAAAACCCAAAACCAACGATTTAAAAACAAGGAAAAATGTCTATGGTTGATATGGCTTGCATCGTCTTGCATTGCCTCTCGAAAAACTTCCACCGTTACACAAAAAAATGTGATTCTCTATTTTTATTTACACTCTGGCCTATTTGTCCTTTTCTAGGAACATTGTCTCTACATAATGTGATAATAATTCACTTAGAAAAGTAACTTTACCCCTTGTCTTTATGCGAAAATGTTTCACTCTTAGGATGAAAAATAACTATTGTTGTTATACTCTTACCAAACTATAACTTTATTTTCACCCTTTCTCATCATGCATGTGAATACATAACACTGCAACATACCCCACCTTTAATCACGTGAATGAAATTCACACTTGTTGAAAATACTCTCTCCAAGCTTCAGAATTTAACTTCAGAAACATAATACGCTTGTGGTGAAAATAATCTACTTTTTCACTATATCTCATTCTACCAAATGTAAAAATAATTTCCCCTCTATAAACATTTTACTCATGTTTAACTTCTTAGTAAAAAACATCTCTCATTAAGTAAAAACATTTTACTCTTCAGTTACTTCCTTGTGAAAATTGCTTCAGATATGGTGAAAAAACAAATCCATTACTCAATACTTTATTCCTCAGAGTGAAAACATGTTTATCTCCTTTTCTCTTGACTTTTTACTCAATAAAAATAAAATTATATTGCACTTCCAATTTGGCACATCTGTAAAAAAAAAAAAAAAACTTTATTTAAATGAAAATCAAATTCACAATTAAGTCTTTAAGTATTTCCCCCTTTCATGCTCACAATATACACTTGGAACTATTTTGCACGAGTATACAAATATGTTACACTTCTTCTTTTCACCATTTGTGTAATTATTTTCACCCCTGTTAGTTTAAATAACCTACGACCACATTTATCCCAATTTTACTCTTTTATCTTTCTGGTGTTTCTATGAAAACATTTCTTATCGAGTGAAAACTTTTCAAGTTTGGCCCTTGCATTTCTTGTGAGAACTACTTTACCTCTTGTTTGATAAAATGTTTTATGTGCATTAACACATTTGACATTCCTGGTCCATGCTTAATTATTTTTAAATTAGTAAAAATAAGCCATCAACATATTCACACCAATTCACTTATTAGGGCATATGATACCTTAAAAAATAACCTTGAGCAACATTTTTGCAACAGTGCTAACTCTGAATCAAATCTATACGCTGCATAAAAAATATTCACTCCTCAATATAGTAACACTTTGTAAAAGTTTTTAAAAAAACATCTTACTATGCATTTATAATTTACATACTGCCTAGCTGGACACTTCATTTATAATATCTGGCAAGACGTCTGCATCATATTGATGCAGATCATAATGTTATGTTCATGTGCTAGGTGCTCTTGTACCACATATTCCTTAGAAGATCTCCATATACTATTTTCTTTTTTTAGCCTTCATTTTGGCATACGCTAGCAAATGTTGGAAAATATTGTTGAATACAACATTTCACTGTTGTTTGCATTTGCTATGAAAGTTTCTCCAACTCTTTTAGTTGATCTAATCAATGTGTAGGATGCACTCATTTTGTGTCATGAGATCGCACATCTTTGGGGTATTCTATCAATAGTGTCATGCCCGTGTTTTTTGTTTCCAAACTTCACCATTAAATCTAGCAGAGCATTTGTGCATTGCTCTATTTTAGAATTTTCTATTTTTTCACAAGTTAAGAGGATGTTGGCAAAGAGTATGAAAAATGGCTTTACACCTGCATATCTACGGCCATCATTGTTCCCAAATTGCAATCTCAGTCTCTATGTAATTATTTAGCTATCACTTCCCATATGCCATCACCCAGGATATGCAACTCCTTTGCAATTGCTTCCATGATTCTTGACCTAACCCTAACATTAAGGAAAATATTAAAATATTTTCTAATGTTTTTTTAACATTTTCTATGCGGCTCAAGTTTGCAGCTGTAGCTATTCTATGCAAAAAATACATGGCTTTCTATTGATATCCCAGTTAAGCCAAAGTTTGTCTCATTATTAGCAGACTGCTCCTCTCCCATATGGTCGAGCTAACTTTGGCTTCATCTCCCTCCAAGCAATTTCAGGTTGTGTGCATCTATTCTAGTTGGGTACCTTTTAGAGTTCATTTATTGAAAAGAAATAGTTGTATGAATCGAGTCTATCTAGAATATAATTATATTATAATAAAAATCTATTAATACAAATGCATTCTCGCATACCAATACTAGAGAACACACTATTACCAAAGTGGAGGGTAGATTGTCATAAAATGTAGGGCAGATTGTCAGGAAATACAATTATATGTTGAACGCACTACTTCCAAGCACAAGATGGCAGGATTTCAACAATCCATATGCCTTTGCTAATCTTCCACATTTTCCAAGCACAAGATGGCAAGATTTCAATAGTCCACATGCCTTTGCTAAACTTCCACATTTTCCAAGCACAAGATGGCAGGATTTAAACAATCCACATGCCTTTGCTAAACTTCCACATTTTCCAAGCACAAGATGGCAGGATTTCAACAGTCCACATGCCTTTGCTAAACTTCCATATTTTCCAAGCACAAGATGGTAGGATTTCAACAGTCCACATGCCTTGGCTAATCTTCCCTAGATGCAAAGATGTGCAAGCAACATGTGAACATGTTGATGGTCTGAATAGAAAATTAGTTAACATGTGGTATTAGTTAACCAAGTTTTATGCATCAGGATTTTGGATTGCTCACTACTGAATCGAGAACAAGAAAGTGATGTCCTGACTATGATGGCTATGATAAAAGACTATGACCATATGGTCATAAAGGCTACTGTATCTTGGTGGGGGCATGAAACACTGATGCAAAAAATATACATAGCTATTTTTGAAAGCATGTTAACCCATTAATAAGATCTTTGTCATATAATTGTCCATTCTCTTAAAATCTAATTGATAGAGTCATGTACTTATCCCTTTCAGAATGCAGTTCTTTGTCTGTGTTTGTCACATTTGTGAACATGTTGCATATTTTTCTTAACTTATCATTTACTGAATATTCCCTTTGGCTAGATCTTATAACTTATAGTTTATTTAGCCATGCAATCTTTCAATTAGTTATAATTATCATTTACTGAATATTCCCTTTGGCTAGACCAGCTAAATTTGGGGATTTGGCCAGTCTTACTAAACTTGACCTGTCAAGCTGCTCGAGTTTGCGAGAATTGCTTGAATCTCTTGTCAAGCTCTGGTCTTTACAAGAGTTGAGCTTGAATTATTTTATAAATATGAATCATTTTCCAGCTGGATTTGGGGGGTTGGTCGCTCTTGCTAAGCTTGAACTGTTCGATTATGAGAATTTGCAAGAGCTCCCATGTGATTTGGAATATAAAGAGTTGTTCCAATCTGCATTGTGTCTCCTCTAGATTGGGAAACATGTGGGGCTCCAAAATAAATAAAAATTGGATGTTCAAGTTTAACTGATTTTCTAGAAGAAATTTGTAGAAGCCTAATGCTCAGATGTATTTCATTATGCATATGTTCTAGTTTGAAGACCCAGTTGTTTCGGTGAGCTCACCTGCCTGCAACATTTAGATTTACAAAGATGTGAAAGCTTACAAGAACTGTGTAACGACTTTCATTTCCTTGTAGGATTAAGAACATTAGATCCGCAACATTGCAAGAGCTTATCACACCTGCCTCTAGGCTTTGGGAAACTCATTTCTTTAAAAACCTTAAATTTATTAGGATGTGATAAACTGGAGCAGTTGTGCAACAACTTCCCTTCCCTTGTAGCACTAAAGCATCTCAATCTATCTAAGTGTGAGAGTTTATGCAATCTTCTAGACCATTTTGGTGAGCTTGGATGCCTGGAAAGCTTAGATCTACTAGGATGCTCCAATTTACTAAAGCATTCAGATGATTTTCATCTTCTCTGATCTTTAACAAGATTGGACCTTTCCAAATGTGAGAATCTGGGTGGTAAATGGATGGATAGTGTTGGAAAGATCGGGAGGTTATGGTGCCTCGACATTGTAGGGAGTGAAATAATGATACAGTGGTGGCTGGAAACAAAAACCCAAAAGGGAAGGAATCTAGTGGTGGTACCAAATTTCTCTCAGGTATATAATGCTAAAATTCTCTATAAATTTATGTTGCAGTTCATCACAATAATTTTATGGAAAATTTTAGATCGTAGTTCTTTTTTATTGTTTTGTAATTGCAAGGTAGAGAAAGTAGAAGGGCTTTGTTGTTGGAAGGGGTGTTAACGAAGGTATTTGATGAAAAAGGGCTTCTGCTTGATGCCCCTATGAACAGGGAAGGGAATGAAGCCAGGATAATAAACAAGACCCACCCACTATAATAGCTAGAATTCGCTAACATAGCTAGTAGGCCTTTAAAACCGTAGCCTTTCCAGTACAGGGGCAATGTCAATTTTAGCTATCATTTAAGGCTAGCGGTTAACTATAGAAAGGTTAACTCCAGCTAACTCTAGCATGGTTAAGTTCAGGACATAACCAATCACAGAACCTTTGATGTTGCCACATGTCCTACAGTTTGTTAGCCAATCAGAAAGCATGAAATAAACTGACGGGATGCATTCAATCATCTTGCATACATACGGCATGCAAGAGCATCGTCCATCATGTTAACCCAGCTGGATGCATTTCATATAAGAAACACCTTTGGCGTAATAATGTATCAACAGCAAGCCCTTTAACCTCTGCATTTATTTCTACATTTGGCATTGCTTTTGAACATGTTGACACTTCAATCAATAATGGATACTAGAAAAAAATAAAAAGATAGACACAATATAACAATAATATAAAGTTAATAGTGCTATTTTTACTGTAATAAACTTTTTGTTTTCTTAACGATTAAATGTTAGCATGGTAATGGATTGTTGGCTTTATAGAAGCCGAAAACATTTTTCCTTTAATATTTTGTGATGGATAAGCAACACCATGGATAATATTGGGTGGCTGCAAAGGCAAGATACAATCTAAATCTCATTCTTCTTAAATTGGAGATGGATTACAGACCTCTAAACCCGCATTTATGAATTCTCATCTTAACATGGGAATTCCCCATTTCATATGCTTATCTCAGGCACTATTTCCAAGTTCTATTTGAAGTCATGTCGAGTGAGGTAGAAAGGGCTATAAGATGCATCCTTGGAGATGGGGTGCTCATCTCACATGGACCTAGGATTATTTACCATTCTCAAGTAGTTTCAGTGTTCCTTTCCAATGTGTTTGATGTTCTACCAAAATATGATATGATAATGAAGATTTCCTAGAGATGTATTAAAGAGGCATTTGTAAATGTCGTAGTCTTGGATGTGGCTATCAAAAATTATAATTTACATAGTTCTAATTCTTGGGTGGGAGAATCATTCCTATACATGAGTTAAATAAGAATATGGTGATGGTGAGGCTTCTAGATATCATCAAGATTGGTCTAGTAGGTAGAGACTGAGAATATTTTCATCATGAGATTGCTCAAATAGCTAGCTTACTCTCTTTAAATTTCATGGGAGAGGATTTTACCATGTTTAATGTTGTTCTTCTCCTCATCCACTATTGTTCAGATGGCCCAAGTCCCATACAAGTGGCCCCTCTCTAGGAAAAGACAAAATTAGGATGGTTGTTGTTGGAGTAGAATCTTTTGTAACATGATTTGAAGCTTATGGATGAGATTTATGGTTAGAGGTTTTGATGTAAAAGACTATATACTATAAATAGTCATAGCTATTATGCAGGTTTTGGTCTTAGTAACTAAATGGTTGCATTTTGACTAAGTGGCTAGTAGCTCTTTTTATTGAAGTGTCTATTGTAACGTTTGATTTAATTAATATAAAGTATGGGCCTTGGCCTTTGATAAAAAAAATGATCTAAAGGAACAGATAAAATGGATTTTAAATTTGAAATAGAAAACAAAATATGAGGAGAAACCAGCAGAGATATTGTAAAAAGAAAATTCAAAACAAAGAAGAATAATATGTCTCTAATGTGTAACTATAGATCTTTTTTAAAATAAATCTAAAAAAGACATTAGATTTTTTGAAAACTTGCAAACAAGGACATGTTGAAACCTACTTATTAAACTTGCATATTATTAGTTTTGTGGAAACCCTTCCAAAACAAGTTGAACTAAGTAGGTTTGGTAGCAAACCAACCAAACAAAAAAAAATGAAACAGAAAGTAATTCTTTAAGAAGCAAGAAGATTAGTTTGAAAATATAGATATGTTAAAATCTACAATTAAACCAAATAGAAATTTGTAACAAAGGATTAAACTTGCACATAATTAGAACCAAAAAATAAAGGATGAAACCTGCAAGAAATATTTAGAGTAAAAAAGATAAAACAAATATCTAGTGGAGAGCCTTCAAAAGAGGGTTAGAACACAAATATCACAAATAAGATAAGATGGGTTTGGTGACAAGTGTCTAAACCAAAAAAAATTAAACAAGAACTGCAACACATAATGAGTTAGAGTAAGAGCTTATGTCTCTCTCCTCAAAAGTGTCTCCCAAACAAGTGAGCTCCACATATTGGTAATCTTTAACAACTTTCACTTAAAAAATGATTATTAACCTACTCTTATACCATGAAAGGAAATAAAACAAGAGCAAAGAAACAAATAAGAAATCCAAGAGAGTTAATTGTACTAAATATTTTTACCATGAGCATAGCATAAACTTGGAGCATGCACCAAAGAGCCAAAACATATTAAGAAGATTTGAAAGGGGAAAAGAAAATAAAAACCTCTTGTGAATTATGAATGAGGCATAAAGAGAGAGAGAGAGAGAGAGAGAGAGAGAGAGATTAAAATAACATTAAAGTGTGTAAATGAGAGAGAGAATCATCTCTTAAATAGAGATGAGAAAAGGAGTTACAAAGTAACTCCCAAGTCTATGAATGCCACCATTCATATTAGGTCTATGCAAAGTGTCAACATCCTCTTAAGGAGGATAAACTATTTTCCTTAATAAAGGAATTACTAAGAAATGTCATGTCCTCCTACTTGTACTACATGACAAAAATACACGTGGGATACCTTGGCTTATTCCAAATTAAATAAATACAACCAAGAAAAGATTAATTTTCTAACATTTCTAAATCTATAAGAAAAGAAGATTCAAAAAAATTTGTGGCAATTGGTAAAAAGGTAGGAAGAAAAAAGAAAAGAGAACGTGTTCTTATGGAGAAGAAATATGGTGCAAAATAGATGAAAGAAGGTATTATCAGTGATTTTACTAGCATGGCTAGTAAACTTGGAATGTTGTTCCAAGGCAAAAAAAATTGGTGCCCAAGTGCACCCAAAATTTGGCACCATAGTTGATGCCATATTTAGAGTCATGTTTGGCGCTGAATATTTTACCGCAATCATGATCATGCTATTTTTTTCACCAGGAAAAGAAGTAGGGAATTGTCTCCCCTTGTCATTGGTTATGGCACCATAAATTGCATCATATTTGGCTTCTTCTTTTTCTCCTCTTGTTACTTCCAATTTTTCTTATAGTTTTGCTTCCAATCATGCTTCTGGTTATGCTTCTTGTATGCTTCCACTTTTTCTTCTATTATAACATCCTTTGTTTCTTATGGTTTTCCTTCCCATTTTTCTTCTAGTTTTGCTTCTTTTTTTCCTTGTATTCTGATTCTTGTGTTTATTCAATATTTTCTTCCATTATAATGTTGTTTGTTTCTTCTAGTTTTTCTTCGAGATTTTCTTCCCATTTTTCTTTTGGTCTTGCTTCCAATTTTGATTTGATTATAATTTCCTTTGTTTCTTCTTGTTTTTCTTCCAGGTTCGTTTCAGGTTGTTTGCTTCTAATTTTTATTCCATTATAACACCATTTTCTTCTTCTAGTTTTTGTTCCATTTTTTCTTCTTGTGTTGCTTTCATTTTGACACCTATTGTAATTTCATTGGTTTCTTCTAGTGTTTCTTTTGATTTTGCTTATTTTTCTTCCAAGTTTTCTCTCAGTTTTTCTTCCATTTTTTCTTTGGTTTGGCTTCCAATTTTGTTACTAGTTTTTATCTCATTTTTTCTTCTATTTTGTGCTCCCCCATTTTTTCTTCTGGAAAAAAAATTTCTTCCATCTTTGCTTTTTGTTTGTCTTCTAGGTTTTTTTCCAATTTTTCTTTCATGTTTGCTTCCAATTTTTCTTATATTTTTGCTTCTAGGTTTGCTTTAATTTTGCCTCTAAGTGTGCTTCAAGTGTTTCTTCCATTTTGATGACTTTTGTTGCTTCTAATATGGCTTCTATTATTGCATATTTTTTTACACCTAAAATTGCTTCCATTATTACTTATTTGCAGGCTACTTGAATTGTTTCTATTTTTGCTTCCTAGATAAAGCCAAGTTTTTCTTCCAAGATTGCTTCTGGTTTGGACTCCATTGTTGCTTCCTTTTTTATTTCTAAAAATGTTTCTTATTTTACTTCTATTTCTTACTAATTTAATAAATTTTATTTCAATCATGAAACCCATATTGACACTAAGGGTGAATGTTGAAAGTTGGGTACCAATTCCGCAGAAGTCCGCTTCCAAAAAAAATTGCAATTAGAAACGGGCAACCATTTTTTACGAATCGGGTGCCCATTTAGGTTCGAGAGCCCGATCAATATTCAAAAATCGGGCGCATGTTTCTAATCGGGCACCCAAAGTGAAATGGGCGCCCGTTTCGCAAATCTATTTATTTTTTATTTTTAACCGTTTTGTTTATCATTTTCACTGTTTCGAGAACGAGATCACATTTTGCAAAGCTCGAGTGCCCGTTTCAATTTCTCCTCTCAACCCCCTCTGCCATTTTTTTTCGTGTTCCAGGTACCTACTATTATTTTTTATTTTTTTTTAATCATTTTTCTCATTAAAAAATATAGTTTTAAGTTATTTTTAATTTAAAAATGTAGTTTAATGTAATTGAAACATAAAATATAATTAAATTTATACAATAATTTTGAAAACAACATTAAACTACATTTTTTAATCATTTTTCTCATTAAAAAATATAGTTTCAAGTTATTTTTAATTAAAAAATGTAGTTTAATGTTGTTTTCAAAATTATTGTATAAATTTAATTATATTTTATGTTTCAATTAGTTCTTTTTAATTTTAATTTACTTTGTAATTAATGTACCAAAGTAGAAAATTGTTAAAACTTTTAATTTAACCCTAGGTAGTAAAACAAAAACGTAAACCTAGACACAATTAAATTACGAAACCCTAAGTAGAAAACCAAAACATAAATTTAGACATGTGTAAATAAAATAAGAAACCATAGGTAGGAAGAAAAATATTTACCTAAACAAAACTATTTCTCTTTCTCTCTCTCTATCTCCTCTTTCTCTCTCCTTCTCTCTCTCTCTCTCTCTCTCTCTCTCTCTCTCTCTCTCTTTTCTCTTTCTCCTCTCTCTCTCTAAAAAATGTTAAAACATGTTCCTTGAATCAAAACCTTTCGAAACATAGAGTTTTTAAAACATCAAAAACCTTGGAATCTTTTTTCAACCAAGTAGGTCTACATTCTTAAAAAAACATTTGAACATTTGTCTTGATTGGCTTTGTAACCTGTAAAATGTAAATAACTTATATGTTAATTCTTAAATTATGACATGTAATTAAATTTTTATTTAACTCTCTCTCTCTCCTCTCTCTCTCTCTCTCTCTCTCTCTCTCTCTCTCTCTCTCTCTCTCTCTCTCTTTCTCTCTTTTCTCTCTCCTCTCTCTCCTCTTTTCTCTCTCTCCTCTCTCTCTCTAAAAAATGTTAAAACATGTTCCTTGAATCAAAACCTTTCGAAACATAGAGTTTTAAAAACATCAAAAACCTTGGAATCTTTTTTCAACCAAGTAGGTGTACATTCTTTAAAAAAAATGTTTGAAAATTTGTCTTGATTGTCTTTGTAAGTTCCTGTAAAATGTAAATAACTTATATGTTAATTTTTAAATTATGACATATAAATTTTAAATTTTTATTTAAGTCTGTGTGTGTGTGTGTGTGTGTGTGTGTGTGTGTAAGGTAAAATGTTAAGAGTATTTGTTTTAGGTTTTAATTATTTAAGTCATTCTTTGTTAGGTAAAATGTAATTTACAGTATGTTAATTGTAAATTTTCATGTTTTATATGTACACAGATTAAAAATATGGATGATTTTAATATTGATGAGCTTATAGGTCAGCATGCACCACCAGCACCACCTCCACCTCCCCCTCCACCTCCACCTACAGAGTTGAGAGATAATATTAGGAGAAACGTAGAAGCAATAATGAGAGATGTAAATATTATTAGGAATGATCCCCATCCATCGGCCTAGCTACTACACCTTGCAGATAGCATGCAAGGCATAGTAGATTTAGTACACACATTAGACTCTAAGATTGATAGTTTTTAGTCATGGAGGGAGAGTATGCGTGGATATTATGTTTATGGCCTCTATTATAAAGAGGTTAATAATTTAAAAATTACAAAAACTAATATGGCACATTATTTTTTGAACCCTAAAATGGATGAAGAGATACTTGGCAAGAAGCCACGTATTTCTATTAGATGGTGTAGACACCATCTAATAGATGGTATAGCAGAGCATTTTTGGGAGTGGTGGTGGATGGTATTTGAACATCCACCACATGCTAAGCATGAGGTCCCACTTTATTTATTTTTAAATTATGGACTGAATTGAATTGGGTAGGAAACCCAATTATTTTGACATGAGAGCATTCCAAGGGATTGGTCGGGGCATGCCACAGGAAAGTCCACGAGTCAAATTGAGTGATAGAAATAGAAATTGTGTGCACAATGAGCCCCTTGTTCCTCTTCCTTCTCCTGGAATTCCTGCACCTATCCATCATCGAGAAGTGCAATCATCTCTCAGTTCATTGAGTGCCCTTACGATAAATTTGTTACAGCACTTGACCCAGGTGAGGGTTACCCCCAACATAGCACACGTTTGCACGAGTTGTGGGGATATATGTAGGGGTCCCCAGACTAATCCTATTGCTGCCCATGGTGGATATGTTGATGGTGGTGGTGGCACACATGGTGGATATGTTGATGATGATGGTGGTGCACATGGTGATGTCGGAGGTGATGTCAGAGATGGTGGCGCACATGGTGATGTCAGAGATTATATCACATCATATGCGGATTTTCTCAATGCGGATGATGATCATCCCGCATAGGTAAATTTAATTATAATTTATATAGTGCAATATTAAATTTCATATTTATATAATTATGAACCATAACATGTGAATTTTTTGGTGAACAGAGGAGGGTTGACCCTCCATCATTCATTAGTCATCATCATATGACATCCACACCTTGACATCTCAGTGCTCTGTTCACATTATGCACTTTGATCTTGATACATTTAAACTTTAAACAAAATAAACTTTAATTGATAATGTGCTTGAAATATTTTTTGTGATTTTTTAGGGTACTGAGATTGGTAGTCCTTCATTCTCTGCCCCACCAGTCACCAAGAGTCAGCCGCATATACCTATAGTATGTTTTTCATTTATTAATTTTAAGTGTTTATATCTTACTAATTTATGTACAACTTTGATTCGCACTTATTTTTTTGCAATTGTAGGCTTTTGGATTGTCTCATGTTGCACAATCACATTTACATCCTAACTCATCAGTGACATTAGCTATGTGTCACACACAGGTAATGTACATGCTTTTATTCCATACATTTATAGTCAAGTTATATATACTTTATAATTTAAATGTATATGTACTATAAGTTTGATTCATGTTTTATATATGTTGTTCAGGTCAACACCACCATGAGTCTTGGCATGGCTATAGGATTAAGCCAAATGCAGCCATCGACACTATCCTTTGAGTTCATGATTAAAATTAATTTTTCAATGTCCATTGTGTATCTAGATCTTTTACACGCAATTATTAAAAAAATTTACTTTAAATTTTTTTACAGGACTTGGCTGCATCCACTTTTGATGTAGCTGAGGGAGGACCTTCATGTCCCACTGAGGGAATTACCGAGCATGGACGCACAGTAAAATATTAAATGTTCAAATTTATATTAATTATTTTTTAAGTGAATTTTTTAATGGTCTTTTGATGACAACTTTTAAAAATTTACAAGAGGATGAGGGTACTCAGGACCAGACACGGTATGTTGATGTGTCGCAATCCTCTTCACATTGAGTGAAGAGTACTGCAGATCACCTAGATGACTAGAGTTAGATTATACTATTCACATACATTATTTTCACTTTTTATATGATGGACATTTTATGATGGCACATATATATATATATATATATATATATATATAGATATATATAGATATAGATATATATATTCTCGATCTACTTGTTATCATGTTATTTGGACTTGTGTTATGATGACTTCTTGTCATATTATTTTTACTTGTTGTTAGAGTAGGACTTGCATTACATACTAGTCCACTTGTTATCATTTATTGTACTTGGACTTGTTTTTAGAGTAGGACTTTGTTTTATGATTGTATATATCATGAGTTGATATGATGGACATTATGATACATATATTATTCCAAGACTTGTTATGTTATTTATCTCATTCATGGACTTTTAATCCTATTTCATGATTTTTTCAAATAGTGGTTTGAATGTAGATATATGAGCTTATGTAATATGATCATTTTTAATATCAATTGTAATTAAATTTATCAATATCCTTAAAAAACCATCTATCTAACAATGAGATCTATTAATTCATGTGTAATTGAGAAGAACAATATCTAGATACATTACAAGTAATATGAACACTTTGATTAACAATAAAAAAAACCATTTATCTAACAATGAGATATATTAATACATGTAATTGACAAGAACAATATATAGATGTTACAAACTTAATATTGACTTTGATAATTAACTATTAAAAACCATCTATAGATAGTTCAATGAGATCTATTAATTCATGTAATTGACAAGAACAATATCGATGTTACAAGTAATTTATTGACTTTGATTAACTATTAAAAACCATCTATCTAACAATGAGATCTATTAATTTGAACAATGAATATGGATGTACAAATAAATCTATCATAATCTATTAAGTGAACATAATCTGACCAATGTGCATAGTTTAATATTTAGAACAAAATTAGGTGAATACAACTATGAATTTAACTTAAATATTTTTAAAAAAATTGGATGAATAAAAGTGAGTTCATGAACTTAAATTACAAAACCAAAATTGGATGAATACAAGAGTGCATTGTACTGCATAAATAGTTCGTGCCTATGTTCTTCTAGACATCTTGCATCATAAAAATAAATGTTGAAATGTTAGAGTTTATACAAGTTCATTTAAAGTCAATTTTAATTTATTTCAAATCTATATATCTCTAAATTATAGATTATATGACCCTTGAAAGAAGACATAGATATTTATATATACAAAAACATATAAAAATAAGACAAATTGAACAAAAACTTCACATGTATACATTTGATTCAACCTAATGTACCATCAGCATCCTCTCTTTTCTGCAATGTGTCTATGATTGCCTCATGCTCTTCCATTGAAAGTGTCCATAATATTTTATTAGCAGGTCTCCCTTTGTATCTTACCAATTTGATATTTTTTGCCACTACCAAATGGGAATAGTGCATAATCTTCTTTTTTGATTGGTAGTCTTCAAAAGATGGTAAACCATTCCTTCTTGTTAGGTATTTGCGTAGCCATGTACCAACTACCACAACAGACCCAATTAGATACTAAAATCATCATCATCTACTTGATGACATATCAACTTTTTCTTAGGTTCTACACATCGAGCTAAGCAATACTCTATCTGCTCTTCATTATCCTCAGGTGCAACAACAACATACACATGTCCTACAAAAAAAAATTAAGAACATGCACAAATAAAACTTGTTTAAAGGTTTATAATTCAAATATAATCATAAATTATATGACATACACATGTAACTAATATAATTTAAAGTTTTACAATAAATTAAATTAAATTACCAGGTTGTATGAGGTCTGAAACATGATCATAATCTTTTGTTGCAAAGCCATGATCCAAGTCTTCATTTATTATATCATCATCATCTTGTGTCTCACTAGGTGTTAAGGATTTTTGTTTCCATTCTTCAACCCATTCTATATTCCCGCATTCTTCCCATTCACTTGCAACACAAAATTGACAAAAACATGCAAGCTCCCTAGTCCATATAGTCCAAGTGTTAGAATTAGAACTCCTAAATGAATTTTATTTAGCTGATCCATTGATTGTATTACAATCATATCTTGAAAGGATATTCTTCTCTTCAACTAGCCAGAAAAAAATGTCTGATTGTAGAGTTTGTTGGAGATTTGTCTGCAGGCTAGTACTGACTGTATATTTGTCATTAATCACAACATATGGGAAGTAGCATGTGTGGAAGTCTTATATAGTAAGTTTTTTGTATATGTATCATGGACATGATATCAGCATGGTATCATGGGCATAGAGGTTAACTGTTAGTACAGACAGTTATATAGCAGATTGTGTCAGCAGTGTTCCTGATAGAGTAACAGATAGTGTTCTGTGCATGGTTGTCTATACAGTTGTCATGAAGGCTTGCACCCTTGGATATATGTTTAAGACATATCAGTGATGTTTTAGTTATGGATGCATAGTCAGATATTTAGTAGAAGTGAAGTTATGCAGTCACTATTTGCTAGTAGCAATTTCATGTGTTTATTCAAAAGAGCCGACAGAGATTTTATTGGTTCTTGAGTCGTGCCTATCTTTAGGGTATGCGCCCTTGGAGTTAATCTTAGAGGAGATTTATTGATGTTTGGTTAAGAGCACATGAGTTAATTCAGCTTGTGGAGAAAGATTCAGTTGTTTTGGTAGAGCCGACAGTGTGTAGCGTGTGTCTACAATTATCTTATTTAGACAGGTCCCAGAATGTGTTGCGTGCATAGTAGAGCTAACATAATATTTTTTGGATTTTGTTATGGTTTCTCTATTATGATTTCAAGGTGGTTCTAACAAGCTGACTTGATTATATCATTTAGAGGAAAGATACTTATAGGTAGTCATTTGTGATTGCTTGAGTGTGGTTCATGGTTGATTAAGCATAGCAGAGCAGAGTGTGTGAGTTGTAGAACCATCAGAGGAAGGTCTATGTGACTAAGTAAAGTACTTGTGCTATTCATTGGAACTGATCTAGACAATAGGTCAAAGTGCGGTTTGTTAGCTTGTGGTGACTAATCAAGAAAGTACTATCCAGGAAAGTACTGTACACTTTTCCTCCTGACCTCACCGAGGTTTGGGGCCGGGCCGGGCCCCAAGCGGGGGTTTGGGGGCGGCAGCCCCCAAGAGCAGGGGTTCGGGGGCGCAGCCCCCGAGGAAAATTTTTTTGAGGCTGACTACTTTTTCGGCCATTTGGGCCGACTACTTATAACTCATTCTAACCCTAAAGCGGGAAAATATTAAACCACACAGAATAGAACACAAGACACACAGATTTAACGTGGTTCACCCAATCCCTGGGCTACGTCCACCAACAGCGAGTCCAATATTATTATTATCCAGTGATTACAACCTGATTACAATCCGTAATCCCTTACAGCCCAATTCTACTGCAAGTACTAAAATCATACCTCATAAAAAATCCCTAACCCTAAGCCATCTTATACAATATTTTCCCGCTTTAGGGTTAGAATGAGTTATAAGTAGTCGGCCCAAATGGCCGAAAAAGTAGTCGGCCTCAAAAAAAATTTCCTCGGGGGCTGCGCCCCCGAACCCCTGCTCTTAGGGGCTGCCGCCCCCAAACCCCCGCTCAGGGCCCGGCCCGGCCCCGAACCCCGGTGAGGTCAGGAGGAAAAGTGTACAGTACTTTCCTGGATAGTACTTTCCTGATTAGTCACCACAAGCTAACAATCTCCCACTTGGTGACTGATCAGTATCCACACTATACTAAAAAACCTCCCACTTGGAGACTGATCCTGTAGCAATACCACTACCCACATGAGGCCCCCACTGAATTGAATCACCTTGGACTCAGCTGTTCCTTTATTTTGTTCAGTCTAGAAGACCAACTGAAGCTGAACATGAGTTCAACTTCTCCCTTGTTACTACCTTTGTAAACATATCTGCTGGATTATCATCAGTATGAATCTTTTCCAGCCTTAACTGTCCATCATCCAAAACTGATCGAATGAAATGGTACCGCAACTGTATGTGTTTTGTCTTTGAGTGCAAAGCAGAATTCTTTGCAAGATGAATGGCACTTTGGCTATCTGTATGTAGAAAATTATCCTTTTGTGGATGTCCCAATTCTTCCATGAAGAATTGAAGCCATATCATCTCCTTGGCTGCCTCTGTAGCAGCAACATACTCTGCCTCTGTAGTGGATAAAGCAACCACCTTTTGTAGTCTAGAAATCCAACTCACTGCTGTCCCACCAACAGTAAATATATAACCTGTAGTACTCCGCCTGCTATCTATATCTCCTGCCAAGTCTGAATCAACATAGCCTTGTACAGTAGTAGTAGTAGAACCCCCAAAGTGTAAACACTTACTGGATGTGCCTCTCAAATATCTGAGAATCCATTTGACTGCATTCCAATGCTCAATACCAGGGTTACTCATATAACGGCTAACGACTCCCACTGCATGTGCAATATCTGGCCTAGTACATACCATAGCATACATTAAGCTCCCTACAGCTGAAGCATAAGGTACCTTAGACATTTTAGTCTCTTCTTCTGGTGTCTTGGGACACATATCCTTAGTCAATTTCAAATGACCAGGCAAAGGTGTGCTGACAGCTTTGGCATTTTCCATAGAGAAATGTTGCAACACCTTCTCAATATAATCAGCCTGAGATAGAGACAATTTCTTATTTTTCCTATCTCTACAAATTTCATACCAAGGATTTGTTTTGCTGCCCCCAAATCCTTCATAGCAAAAGATTTTGCTAACTGTTGTTTCAACCCCTTAATGTGATCCATGTTAGACCCAGCTACAAGCATATCATCAACATATAAACATAAAATAATGTAGCTGTCATCATCCAACCTCTTAAAATAAACACAATGGTCAGAATGACACCGACTATATCCATGCCCATTCATAAAAGTGTCAAATTTAATATACCATTGCCGAGGTGCTTGCTTCAAGCCATATAAACTTTTCTGCAATCTGCACACCAAATTCTCCTTACCCTTGACCTCAAATCCTTGTGGCTGAACCATATATATTTCTTCATCCAAATCACCATGAAGAAAGGCTGTTTTAACATCAAGCTGCTCTAAATGCAAATCTTCAGTAGCCACAATACTTAAAACAGTACGAATAGAAGTCATTTTAACAACTGGAGAAAATATCTCATCAAAATCAATACCATGTTTCTGTGCAAATCCTTTTACGACTAATCTGGCTTTAAATCTTTTCATACCTCCATCCTCTTCTTTGATCCTGTAAACCCATTTATTTTGTAAAGCCTTTTTACCTGCAGGTAACTTACATAAATCCCATGTCTGATTTTTCAGCAAAGAGTCCATTTCATCTGTCATTGCAGACTCCCACTGAAGCTTTGTATCCACTTGCACAGCTTCATTATAACATTCAGGTTCACCAGCATCTGTTAACAAAATAGAATACAAAGATGGAGAAAATCTTTCTGGAGGTCTACTTAGCCTTGTTGACCGTCTAACACTCACTGGGGTGTGTGGTATTTGTTGTTGCTGTTGTTGCGGAGCATAAGGAACTACTGGAACATGAACTTGTGGAGTATCATCCAGTACTACATAGTCATTTTCTTTCTTCTCATGCTGCAGCAACAGATCTTTGTACAATACTTTCTCATTGAATATGACATCCCTGCTTCTTACAATTTTATGATTTTCAAAATCCCAAAGCCTATAACCAAATTCATCAATGCCATACCCAACAAATACACATTTCTTTGACTTAGCTTCCAGCTTGGTTCTATTTTCAGAATCTATAAGTGCAAAAGCTTCACAACCAAAGGTTTTGAGAAAAGAATAACTCACCTTCTTACCACTCCATGCTTCCTCTGGAATACCACAGTCCAAAGGAGTAGAGGGGCTTCTATTGATTAAATAAATAGCAGTGTTCACTACCTCTGCCCACATATTTTTGGGCAGCCTAGCATGCAACCTCATACTCCTTGCACGCTCCATTATTGTCCTGTTCATGCGTTCAGCCACTCCATTTTCTTGTGGAGTCCTTGGTACAGTTTTCTGCCTACGAATACCATTAGAGGAACAATATTCTTCAAATTCTGTGCTGCAATACTCACCACCATTATCAGATCTGAGACATTTTAACTTTTTACCAGTCTCATTCTCAACCAAGCATTTCCATTTCTTAAAAGTTTGAAATACATCAAATTTCTGTCTAAGGAAATAAATCCATACTTTTCTTGTTGCATCATCTATAAATGTAACATAATACAAAGAGCCACCAAGGGAAGATACCTGAGCTAGTCCCCATACATCTGTATGCACAAGCTCTAATCTCTCATTTTTCTTTTCCTTCCCACTCTTCACAAAACTAACTCTCTTTTGTTTTCCATAAACACAACTTTCACAGAAATCCATATTGACACATTTCAGACCAGGTAAAACTTTCTTTGAATGAAGTAATTTCATACCTTTTTCACTCATGTGCCCGAGTCTGTTGTGCCACAGTGCTGTGTCAGAATCTACAGCAACAGTTTGATGTTCTTCCTGCTCAACTGCAGCCACTGTTCCTGAACATTCATTATCTTCTGAAACAATTAAAGTAGAAGGAACAGTATGACCTGTACAAAGATATAAGGTGCCTACTTTCACACCTTTTGCTACTACTAAGGAACCTTTTGAAACCTTCCAATTTTTATCATTAAAAGTAACTGTGCAACCCTCATCACCCAGTTGCCCTGCTGAAATTAAATTCCTACTCAGCCTTGGAACATGTCTTACCTCTTGTAGTAGCCAATGATTCCCATTCTGCAACTTAATCTTAATTTTTCCCTTTCCAACAATCTGACAGGGTTCATTATCTCCCAAATAAACTAGCCCAAAATCCCCTTGGACATAATCAACAAAATAACTTCTATGGGGTGTAGCATGAAATGAAGCCCCAGAATCTAAAACCCATGAATCATCAATACTTTCTAAGGACAAGAGCAAAGCATCCTCCTCAGATTTGTTACTTACCACATTTGCCTCCTTGTTTCCATCATTTTTGTCTCCTTGATCTTTCTTCCGAGACCAACAATCTTTCTTCTTATGACCTGGTTTTCCATAATACCAGCAATCATTTGGCCCTTTAGATTCGGACCTCTTTCCCTTTGATTTTCCTCTTGATTTCCCACGATTTCCAGAGTTGTTTCCTCTATCTCTTGTTCTGCCTCTTCTTTCTGTGTTCAATACACTACCCGATGTGGATGCCCCTGAGCTTTTCCTACGAATTTTCTCACTCAATATAACACCAATAACATCATCATACTTTAGGGTATTAGAACCAGAAATAGAATTACTAACAGCCATTACCAAGCCATTCCAGCTTTCTGGCAAAGAACACAAAATCAAGAGAGCCCTAACCTCTTCATCAAAAGTAATTTTAACTGAGGTTAATTGACTTGTAACTGTATTAAACTCATTCAAATGATCAGTAACTGATCCACCTTCTACCATTTTCATATTAAATAAACGCTTCATAAGAAATACCTTGTTTGAAGCTGAAGGCTTTTCATACAACTTCGCTAGGGTTTCCATCAGATCTTTAGCTATCTTTGCTTCAGTAATATTGAATGCCACCGATTGTGCCAGGCATAGACGAATACTCCCCAGTGCCTTCCTATCCAAAATATCCCAATCCTCCTGAGACATTGATTGCTCTTTCTTGGCTACTCCCTCTAATGGCCGCCATAGATCCTTCTGATAGAGATAATCCTCCATTTGCATCTTCCATAACTGGAAGTTCTGCCCATTAAACTTATCGACCTTCAGCCTACCCTCATCTGCCATTTCTCCCACTTAACCGAGAGACTCTCCCACTAACTCGTGAGACCTGCTTCAGAGAATAGATGAAAGAACGAATGAAATAACCTCGCTCTGATACCACTTGTTAGGATTAACAAGGCAGAAATAACACGGTTCACCAAGATCCAGATATAGTGTGTATCTATTATTCAGAAGGTTGTATCCTTTGCCCCTTTGAGCAGTGAGCTCTTAGACAGTGCGTCCTCTCCCCTAATAGGGACAATTGTAAAAGACTCCTAATAGGGTCCGACCCTTGACTAGGTCTACTATACTTGATATATTATAAAGCTACTCCTAACATGGTAAAGGATCTTCTAACGAGGATCATTATACACTAGTACAGAATATTAGTGGGTATCAAGTCCCACCGTGGTTTTTACCTATTTGGGTTTCCCCGTAACCAAAATATTGGTGTTGTGTTCATGTGTTCTTTCATTGTGTTTATGCTTTATGTTTATGTTTAATTGGATAAAGAATTGAAACTTGTAGATAACTGATTCACCCCCCCCCCTCCCCCCCCTCTCAGTTATCTCTTGGGACTATTCCTAACAATTGGTATCAAAGCTAAGTGCCTCAGAGAGAAATTTTAACAGCCTGACATTGATCAGATGGCATACTTCACGAAAGAGAGTCCTAAATTTAATGGATAGAATTATCTTGATTGGAAGAACAAGATGGTGACTCATCTTCAGTGCATTGGTTTTGAAGTTTTTAATTAAACTTTCAAAGCAGCCAAGATCCCTACCCTAGAAGACCTTGGAAAGGATGATGCTACTAAAACACAAAAGGAATTGTTTCATCATAATGCTATTGCTAAAGAATCCCTTATCAACGCCCTATCTGATAGTGAGTTTTCAGAGATAAATAAGGTAGACACCGCCCACAAGATATGGAAGTACCTAGCTGAAATATTTGAAGGAGACAAACAAGCAAAGGATGCACGCAAAAAAACTTGGAAGAAAAGATTCAATGCATTAGAGATTTTTCCTGAAGAAAACATTAGAGCTTATAATCAAAGGATCAATGAAGCAGTTGCTGGAATCAAGAACAATGGTGGAGAAATCTCACAGGAAGATATTATGGACAAGTTGATGACTACTCTCACTCCAGAATATGAAAGCAAGATCAACATCCTTAATGAGACCATGTAGCTTACATCTAATTTCAAGAGAGAGACCTTGATCAGCAAAATATCAGCTTTTGAGATTTCAAGATTGAAGACAGAATCCAAAAGTGAGACAGCCTTCAAAGCAATAGTTTATGGTAAGAAATTTGCAAACACTTCTAGTAATTTTGATGATGATGATGAAGAAAAAACTTTAGATGATTTTATTGCTATGATTGCTAAAAGAGAAAAGAAAGGAAAAGGAAAATATGAAGGTCAATTACCATTTAAGTGCTTTTCATGTAATAAGATTGGTCACTTTGCATCTAAGTGTCCTACTAGAGCTAGAAAGTTCAAAAAGGATTACAAGCCTAAGTACTCTAAGGAATGTTACTTTGCTAGAGATGGAATTTCAGATGAAGAATTGGGTGAAGAAGAAATTGGATTCATTTCTATTGTAGACAAAATGAATAATAAGACAGAACATAAAGATGTGAAAGAGAAACAAGAGCTAGCATTGATTTCCCAAGAAGATATAAGGATAGACTGGATTATAGATAGTGGTTGTTCACATCACATGACAGGTGACAAAGGCAAATTTGTTCATCTAGAAAAATACAATGGTGGTATGGTCAGATTTGGAGACAACACTCCTAAACCAATAGTTGGTAGAGGAGCCATCACTTTGGATGGAAAGAATAGTACTGATGATGTTCTCTATGTTGATGGTTTGAAACATAACCTTCTCAGTGTTGGATAGTTACTTGGAAAAGGATATCAATTGGAGTTCAAAGATGAAAAATGCATCATTAACAACAAGGATGGTGTTATGATTGCATCAGGATCAAAGACAAGAGGTAATGTTTTTCAACTCAATTTAGAAGCAAGTTGTTTTATTGCTAAAGTTGATGACAGTTGATTGTGGCATAAAAGACTATGTCATATCAATTTTGATAACATAGTAAAGATAATCAATGTTAAGGTAGTAAGAGATCTAACTAGCATAGAAAAGCCAGCTGATAATAAATGTAGGGAATGTGTGATGGGAAAGCATGTGAGGAATTCATTCAGGAGCAAGCACAATTCAGCAGAAAATAGGTTGGATCTGATTCATACAGACTTATGTGGACCAACTCAAACAAGATCATACTATGGTGAAAGATATTTCATTTTGTTTGTTGATGATTATACTAGGATGATGTGGGTTGAGTTCTTGAAAGATAAGTTAGAAGAATTTGATAAGTTCAAAATATTCAAAGCTAAGGTTGAGAATGAATCTGGATTAAAGATAAAATGTTTGAGATCGGATAGAGGAGGAGAATTCACCTTTGACAGATTTTATGAGTACTATGAAGAACATGGTATAAAGAGATAGTTAAGTTCACCTAGAACCCCTTAGTAGAATGGAATTATAGAGAGAAGGAATAGGATCATCCTTGATACAGTGTGCACCATCATGATTGAAGGAAAAGTTGCACACACCTATTGGAGAGATGCAGTCAATATAGCAGTCTAAACCATCAATAGAATTCAATTGAGGCCTAGCACTGACAAAACACCATATGAGCTTTGCCTTGGTTTGGTAATGTTCCCATAGTAAAATACTTCATAATCTTTGGAAGCAAGTGCTACATCAAGAGGGATGAAGCAGTAGGCAAGTTTGATGCAAGAAGTGATGAAGGTATTTTCCTTGGTTACTCTACTAAAAGTAAAGCTTATAGATGTTTCAATTTAAGATTAAAAAATATCATTGAAAGTTCTCATGTTAAGATTGATGAAAAGTTTATGGTTCAAGAAAGATATCATGATTACTCACCCATGATTGAAGAAGAACCCAGACCCTCTTCTAGTGAGACAGTTATTGAAGAAATGTTTGACAATATTGATGTGTTATTCAATGACCCTGAGACTGGTGAAGAAGAAACTCCTAAGGTTGATGAGTCTACATCAACTAAAGCTCCAAATTTTACATCTAGAAACCATTCCAAGAAAGACATCATTACAAATCAGAGCAGGAAAGTCTTAACTAGATCACAAGCAAAGAACTCAGCTAGCAGTGATGTAGTATGTTTACTATCTCAGATTGAACCTTTAAGTGTTGAAGATGCTTGTAATGATTCAGATTGGCATGATGTTATGAAAGAAGAACTTGAACAGATTATCAAGAATGATACTTGGGAATTGGTTCCAAGACCTAGTGATAAGAATGTGATTGGTACAAAGTGGATATTCAGAAATAAGATGAATGAAGATGGTACAGTAGTAAGAAACAAAGCAAGATTAGTATGTAAAGGATATGCGCAAAGAGAAGGCATTGATTATTCAAACACATTTGCACCTGTGAGTAGATTAGAAGATATTAAGTTATTTCTAGCATATGCTACAGTCAAAAACTTCAAATTTTATCAAATGGATGTCAAGTCAGCATTCCTGAATGGAGATTTGAAAGAAGAAGTATACATTGAGCAGCCAAAAAGATTCACCTTATCAGATAGACCTGATATGGTATGCAGATTGAATAAGGCCCTCTATGGACTTAAGCAAGCCCCAAGAGCTCGGTATAAAAGACTAGATGGATGCCTAACAAAGATTGGATTCAAGAAAGGAGCAGCAGATTGTAATCTATTCATTAGAGAGACATCTGAAGGTTTGTTACTTGTAGCTATATTTGTTGATGACATTATCTTTGGAGGTAATGACAAACGTAGTGTTGAATTTTCTAAGGAGATGCAGAATGAATTTGAGATGAGTATGATTGGTCCTATCAAGTATTGTTTGGGATTGAATGTGCAGCAGATAGAGAAAGGTATATTCATTAATCAGTCCAAGTATGTGAAGGAAATATTAAAGAAATTCAAGATGGATGATTGCAAGCTAGTAGGGACACCTATGATTACTGGATACAAGCTTACAAAGGAAGATGACTCACCAGTAGTTGATATTACATTGTACAAGTCTATGATTTGAAAACTTATCTATCTTACTCAGACTAGACCTGATATTTCCAATGCAGTTGGCATTGTTGGAAGATTTGCAGCAGAGCCTAAACAAAGTCACCTCATGGTAGTAAAAAGGATATTCAGATACTTGCAAGGAACTATAGACTATGGTCTATGGTATCCTAATTTAGAAAATGTTGAGCTCCATGTGTACACTGATGTAGATTGGGCAGTATGTGTTGATGACAAAAAGAGTACATCAGGAGGAGCAGTGTTTCTTGTTGATAGACTTGTCACTTGGACAAGCAAGAAACAAAATTGTATTTCTTAGTCAACAGCATAAGTGGAGTATGTTGCAACAGCCTTGAATTGTTCTACAATTGTTTGGATCAAGAAGATGATAAAAGATTTTGGAATTTAGATTGATTATCCTATTGTTATTCACTGTGATAACACTAGCACTGTCAATATGTCAAAGAACCCTATGATGCATGCAAAAACAAAGCACATTGAGATCAAGTATCACTTCCTAAGAGAGAAAGTGGTAGAGAAAGAAGTCAAGTTGGACTATGTGAATACTAAAGATCAGTTGGCAAACATATTCACTAAGCCCTTACCTAAGGATACTTTTGAGTATCTCAGGGAGAAGTTGGGAGTAATTCCCTTCCCTGATTCTACTTAGAAGAAAGAAGGAAAGGCATAAGACCTCAGGGACTGATGAACAGTTGACTAATCAACCTCAGGATTAGTACCGGTGCTTAAAATGAATGGCACCCTTTTCCATTGATGTCAAACGGGGATTAATATACAAAGTCATGAAAAATAGAAGGAGTAATATACTTAGGGGGAGCAGTATTCAGTTGTGATAGCAGTTCAGTTGAGGAAATGGAGAATGTTGAAAAATATTGCAACAGATGAAGGATTCATCTTTGGGGGAGTTTTGAAGAGGAAATGGAGAATGTTATAAAATAAATGTTCATTTGGGTTCATGGTAGTTTTTCATTCCACATGTTGCCATCAATGCCAAAGGGGGAGATTGTTGGATATTTTCTAGCAAGCCAGTACTGACTGTATGTTTGTCATTGATGACAACATATGGAAAGTAGCATGCGTGGAAGTCTTATACAGTAAGATTTCTATATATGTAGCATGGACATGATATCAGCATGATATCATGGGTGAAAAGGTTAACTGTTAGTATAGATAGTTATATAGCAGCTTGTGTCAGCAGTGTTCCTGATAGAGTAACAGACAGTGTTCTATGCATGGTTGTCTGTACAGTTGTCATGAAGGCTTGCTCCCTTGGATATATGTTTAAGACATATCAGTGATGTTTTAATTATGGATGCATAGTCATATATTTAGTAGAAGTGAAGTTATGCAGTCGCTATTCGCTAGTAGTAGTTTCCTGTGTTTATTCAGAAGAGCCAACAGAGATTTTATTGGTTCTTGAATTGCACCTATCTTTAAGGTATGCACCCTTGGAGTTAAGCTTAGAGGAGAGTTATTGATGTTTGGTTAAGAGTGCATGAGTTAATTCAGCTTGTGGAGAAAGAATCAATTTTTTTGATAGAGTCGACAGTGTGTAGCATGCGTCTACAATTATCTTATTTAGACAGGTCCCAAAATGTATTGTGTGCATAGTAGAGAAGACAGAATGTTTGTTGGAGTTTGTTATGGTTTCTCTATTATGATTTCAAGGTGGTTCTAATAGGTCGACCTGATTATATCATTTAGAGGAAAGATACTTATAGGCAGTCATTTGTGATAGCTTGAGTGTGGTTCATGGTTGATTAAGCAGAGAAGAGCAGAGTGTGTGAGTTGTAGAACCATCAGAGGAAGGTCTATGTGACCAAGTAAAGTACTTGTGCTATTCATTGGAACTGATCCAGATAGCAGGTCAAAGCGCAGTTCACCAAGATCTAGATATAGTGTGTATCTGTTATTCAGAAGGTTGTAGCCTTCACCCCTTTGAGCAGTGAGCTCTCAGATAGTGCATCCTCTCCCCTAACAGGGACAATTTTAAAAGACTCCTAACAGGGTCTAACCCTTGACCAGGTCTACTATACTTAATATATTGTAAAGCTACTCCTAACAAGGTAAAGGATCTTCTAACAAGGATCATTATACACTAGTATAGAATATTAGTGGGTATCAAGTCCCACCAGGGTTTTTACCTATTTGGGTTTCCCCATAACTAAAATATTGGTGTTGTGTTCATGTGTTCTTTCATTATGTTTATGCTTTATGTTTAAGTATACTTAATTGGATAAATAATTGAAACTTGTAGATAACTGATTCAACCCCCCACCCTCTCAATTATCTCTTGGGACTATTCCTAATACAGTTCTGACTTGATCCTGTGGACAAACTTGTTTTACACCATTCAATAATTGCACGTACATCTTTAAATTTTGATTTTTCCTCAAATTTGAGTTGCTCTCTACAAAGGGCTCTCTTAACACATGCACCAGCACCATCATGTTCTTCCTTTCTGTGTCCAGCCTCAAAAAAACTTCAGATATGTTGGATATTTATTTTCTTATGTGTCCTACTCAACCAATAAAACATTCTAGCATTCTTGAATTTTCATGTGCAATTATCTGACCATATTAGATGTTGTGTTATATGAATTTCTCTCTCCCTTAAATTTTCATAAAAGGTCTTAAAGCAATATTGGACAAACTTTGATGAGTGTAACTTATTATCACTCATATAGAAATGGTACTCTCTCAATATTTTTTGATCCCCTTATGTACTATCAGGTGCATGCCTATAGATAATATGAACAAAAATTGTTACTTGCACTGAATTATAATTTTGTGGTTGTATCTCATCTTGTGGTGCAAGCATGTAGTTCTCTACAAAGTCAACGACTGAAAGTACACTACCAATTGGAAATGTATTCTTGCATATGCAAAATTGTCCATCAAGCCATCTAAAATTTTGAGTGTTTCACATATTTAGGTGCGATCTTACTCTTGAATTCATTCATAAAAGCATGAACACTAAGTTTTTTAGTTATTAGATCGCACTATTTTCCAACTTTTCCATCCTTTAATAGATACTCAACAGTTTTAAATCTTTGTACATCAATTAATTATTTTCTAAAATCAAATGAAATATTTTCATGCAAACATTCATCTAATAATGTAAGATTGCCACATACATCACATACACCAAAAATACATGCATTCAAAAGATAAAATTGCTCATTGGATGGGTTACAAAACAAAATTGATATAAACTCCTTTACAGTTTGAGGTGGTATATTTATACCACATTCCTGCAACATTTCATTAGTATGCATAGTAGAACGTATAGATCAAAAAATATCATAATGATAACAAAATTGAACATGAGTTTTGCAACAACGGGTGATTCTTTCTTTGTTAATCCTTACATACCATGGTTTACATTTTTCAAAAGATCTTTGACTAAAACTAATAGTTAACACCAAGTATCATCCATAATTTTTTTATACAATTCTGTTTGAGTCATATCTAAAAGGTGTTTTGGATGTGGATCACGAACTTTTGAACTGACTCTTAATTTAAGAACATCTCTGGCATTAGAGGATACTCTTGTATTATCATGCAAAAAAATTTCAATCAAAGTTTTGACTGCACCAGTAAGTTTCATGTCAAACCTTGGGATTCTACCACTGAAGGTCCATAAATGGTTTGTCGGATCACTTTCAAAGTTAACTCTTCTCTTTACAACTCTTGTTAATTTTTTACAATGAATATTAAGATATCCACTTATGTTTGAAATCATTCTTTTATCAATAGTAGTTTTGTTTACTAAAGTTGTTGTTATTGCTTGTTGTGCTGCATTACTATCTTTAGAATGACTTTTCTTTCCAGTTGTGTCAAAGGCACTAGAAATAGTTGATACAACTTGTTTTAAAGACTCATCCTTCACATAAATGCCTAACCTCTTCATCACTTTTTGTATTTTAGACATATTAATTAATTGTAACATTAATTGACATTGAAACCTAAATTTCTTATTATAAAAAATTGTCTAAACAAGTTGCTCGTGTGTGTCCTAATATGTCTCCATGAAACCAAACCATGTAGATTGTCTAGCAAGTCATTTTTTATTTGAAATTGTTTATTTATTTCATTATCATTCAAAGGAGTTTCTTTCTCAATCGGTGTTTCTATGTCTACAGCCACATTGTTGATTTCAATTTGAATTGGTGTTTGATTTTCAGTTTCAATCGGGGTTTGACTTTCAATTGCTTTATCATTATGATTAACATTACTAATTTGTGGAATTTGATGTGCAATTAAATTTGTTAATCTATTTTCAGGAATAAAATTTAAATCATTTATATTGTAACCTGCTTCTAGCAATTGATGAACTTCTTTATCAAAATAAGTTACTTTTGGATGTGAAGACATACTTGTATCCAATACTGGATTAGAAGATGCACCTGAATTTTCTTCTTCAACCTCTGCATCCATTATGGTGTCTTCATTGTCCTCATCTTCTAAAATAATTGTTGAACTCGATGTTCCAACATTATTCAATTTTTTAAGTCTTTCTCTTCTTTCTTGTTGTCGTTTTGCCTCCTCTCTATTTGATGCAACCTCCTTAGTTGTCAGAACCTTCCTTAGCCTCTTTCTGTGTTGGTTTGATCCCATTTTTGCACCAGTATTCAAGTTCAAATGATTCTCTTTAAATGTCAGATCCAAAACAAGATAAAAGAAGAGAATGTTGATCAAAATATTTTGTTTGCCTGGTACAGATCATTAAAAAAATGATTGAAAACTCATCAATCATTGAGATCAGGCCCACAATCCTATTTTTTGGCTGCAACGGCTCTTTATGAAATGGACGCCCGTTATTTAAATGAAACAGGCACTCATTTTTTAATTTCACAAAATGGGTGCCCATTTTTTGAATTTAAAAAAATGGGCGCCCATTTTGTAAAACTATGAGCAAGAACTGTACCCACTGGCTTGGTTTTTGGTTCAGGATAGGCTTGGTGGGACCAAGCTTATGCTTGGCCTTGCAAAAATATGGCTAAGGCATTACAGTATAAAATTTATGCCTTACCATAATTTTTTAGACACCTTCTCGAATGAATTTTTTGATAAAATGAAAACCCATTTTAGCTCTTATTGTGCATATTATAAAAAACAAATTATAGTGATTAAATTTTAATATTTTTACAATATTTATTAAGCCAACATGGTACCTAAACTTGAAATACTAAGGTTAACTAAAACTTTAATAACTTTTTTAATTTTACATTTTTTTGAAAAATGAGTTATATGACATCAATCTACATAGAATTTCCTTCAAATAAAAAAAAATTGAAAAAAAGTGAAGTTATCATCAAATTATGGTGGTCATACACCAGAGGTTTCAAAAATGTACTTTATAGTCAATTATAAATTAATAAAAAGAATATTCAATAAAAAAAGATAAAATATTATCATCAATCTTTAGTGTTTTAGGTACCTTTTCCCAAAAGGATTCACAAAAATACATTCATTTACTTCAAAAAAGGGTGGTCGTACACGTGTGAGGTGTAGCCCTGAAACAGGCATTTTGAAAAAGTAGTTTTTAGACATGCCTACTAAAATTCAATTTATACCATGTGGATATTGAAATAAATTACATATTTGAAAACTAGACTCTGAGCACTAAATTTTATATTACTGAAGTTTTTCAAGATTCAATCTTTAAGTGCCTCAAATTTTGACATCAATTGACAGAAATTTTGAAAAATAGAGAAAACACTTCCACTTTTTGGCCAAAAGTGGGACTCAACTTCTTGCAACCACCCCTAAGAAGGTGCATATAAAAATATCTATAGTTTAATTGAATTTGACAACATCCATCTTGAGCAGAAAATTAAAATCATCATATGTAATAAAAAATCTTAGAAAAATCATCGACCACTTTCAATATATAAATTGACAAGTCAATACTTATAAGATCATCATATATAACTCAAACAAGTTAATACAATATGCAAGTAGACCAAAATTTTGTGAAAATGATACATGTCCAATAGTTGACATAAGTCCAAATGATACATGTACAAATGATATAAGTAAAAATGATAAGTTATGTAACTAAAAATGACGCAAGTCAAGATGATACATGTCCAAATGATACATGTTAAAATGTATCAACTCAATAATATGGTATTGTAGATAGTTAAAATGATACATGTGATAGTAACCATGAAAAGAGGCATCATAATGATATATTAGCAATGATCATGAATGTCACTAGCTACTAGTAGCAACTGCCTCATCATCACCACCATCATTGCATTCATCATCAACATGATCATGATCATCATTATCATCATCATCATCAACCTCAATTTCTTCTATATTTGCATCATCACCATCCTCTGTCATGTGATCTAGATCAAAACCAACATATTTTGGATCTATAGGTTAAGGATCATTGTCATCTTCTAGAAGACCCAAGTTCTACCAAAAAAAAATGTTTTAATGAAAAGTTATTATTTATTTAATGCATTAAAATATTGTTTTTCTATATATCTAATATTAAAACATATGAAACAAAATCATAATCATATTACATTAATCAACAACTAAACTATAATGAAATAGATAACATAAATGTAGTTCTTAGAAAACAAACATGAAGTTACTCTATTCTGCCTTGGTTGTAGAAATAGTCACATAACAGAGTTCCAATGGCTATAGGAATAGTCACAAAATAGAGTTCATGTTGAACTCCAAAAATGCAGGTCATTTTTGTTGTTATCTTGCATCATGCCTTAATGTGAAATTATTTTTCTCATGGCTATAGTCCATTATTTATTTCATAATTTCTCAAGTGTTATGGTCTTATTAGTTTGGTCATCTTAAGTTTGTAGGTTAACTTCTCTTTAAGCCATTTTCAAAGTACTTAACAACACTTTCCCAACAACAAGTAGGACAAATTTTATTAAGTCTCTAAGTCTTATTAGTTTGGTCTTAGGAGTTAACAAAACTTTCTCATCTAACTCATGGTATGATGGAGAATGCAAGATAGAAAAAAGAAAAATCAAAGAGAATGAATCAGACAAGGAGAAAAAAGTTATATGAGAAGTTGATAAAATATAAAAAAATAAAGGTATGTCATTTCAAGGAGAGAGGGGCTAATTTCCTTGGGTAAACACAATCCTAAGGGATTTTGGAGAGAACTTCAACAAAGGAGAAAGAAAATAGAAAGTAGTATTACAAATAACATATGGCTTCATTATGGAAAAATCCTATATGAGAGGACACAAGAAAAAGTAGTCCTATAATTAACACCTCCATCAAACTCTTCTTAGTGGAACATATTAAGAAAGGTATAAAGATTCTAGCAAGAAAAATATATTGATGGGTTGCAAGCTGAATTATTGAAGTGAGGAAGGGAACTTCTTGCACCTCACATCCAAAAAAAAATCAATAATGTCAACCAATGTGGTTTTTCGATAGAATGGACTACGAGAGTGGTTATATCTCTCCACAAGAGTGGTGATCTTAATAATCCATAGATAACTATTGCATAATTATGGTAAATCCACTTCTTGATAAACTATTTTGGGGCATGATAGAGTGTGGAATCAAAAGTTGGGCTAAAAAGGAAGAAAAGAGAGTGAAAGGGTAGGCTAGATTTAGACATAAGTACTCCACCATCAATCACTACATCACTCTTAGAAACCTTATTGACAAGGTTTGGGATTGTCAAGTAAGAGAATCCCTCTACTATTTTCTCAACTTCAAAAAAGCATTTGATGCAATTCTTAGAGACAATCTTTGGAGAAGAATGGAGGAACTCAAGGTTCCAAATGAGATTAGAGAAGTGGTACATAGACTTTATGAGTAGGTTAGAGAGAGATTAAGAAAAAAAGAGGGCATAAAAGACTTTGGTAGTGATATTGGGGTAAAAGAGGTTGTCCTCTCTCACCCACTCTATTTGGCTTGTATATCGATAAACTTGAAGAGTGGATAAAAAAAACTACAAGGAAGGGCATCAAAAAATTTAGATACGTGGTGAAGCTAATTCTTTATGCAAAAGATCTCATTTTAATTGGACAAACAACCATGGATCTGAGAGAACACTTGAGGGATCTAGAGAGTTTCTATCATGAAGTTGGGATGCGAGCGAACACTAGAAAGACTAAGATCATGATTTTTTCTTTAAAGAGGAAGAAGCGACATGTTATTTGGCTTGAGATTGTGAAGGAATATAAATGCTTAGGAATTGACTTTCACAATTGGATCAGTTAGGAGATGTAGTGCCCATCCATAGTTTTTTTTTTCAGTTTATATTGCCAAACTCTTTTAGGCCAATTTTATGTATGTGTTTATTATCTCAATGATATTTGGATTATTGATGTATGACTTTTCATTGGATTTATTTATCATGAGTCATTGGATAGTATGTGATATCATGTATTTATGATTAGATTAATGGTTATTTTGGTTATTTAAATATTATGATGCCATTTATGATTATGGATTACTGACAATACTAACACTATATTTGTATGCACACATGGACCTTTTGAACATTTTACATATATGTTTGATGTGTTTGATATGGTATGGGATGGAGTCATAGTTACTTGCATGTGAGATCCACACAATGTACCATTCCCACCATTGTCTGTTATACGCACGCACGCGCTGATATATATACATACATGTACATTGTTGGAATTTTTCTTGACATGTGTTGTTATTGATGTCAACATATGTTTCAGAAGATTGACTATATTTGATGTTGTAGTAAAAATGGTTAAAATAGGAATAGGAAGAATCATCATGGTTATACAGACTTAGTACTTGATGTCTGACTCTATGAGCTTGGATGTATGTTACAGAAGAATTTTTGATCTTATACCTAAGATCACATGCATTAATTCATTCTAAGGAATAAGTTACAATAGTTTTGGTACATAGTGGTCGTAGGAATAGGAATAGAGGTTTGTGGCACATTTAGTCTTTGAAATTTTGTGTTTACTTGGATGCAAGATGGATTTAGGATATACGAGTTCAGTATATGATAGAAGACTCATTAAGGAATAATTTCCCTTATTCCTTGATCATTGTACTCTTGGTGATGTCAACTATAGTGTGTGACCTTGCAAGGTCTTATTTGGTGCCAACTTATGGGATGTGGCGTGTTCTACCTTGTGTGAAGTTAAGTTGTGGATTATGGGATATGTTGGCCGACAGATGTGTTTTATTTGCTTCTCTGAGATCCCATATGTATCTTGACAATATTTTATGTAATCATTTTATTAGGAAAGTCCTAATCGGTGCCAACCTAATAAATCATTTCTATCTTGTATAAAGGAGTGAAACAAGTGATGTGAAGAGCGTGGATGTGGATATAAATGTGTGGATGGAGGACTCTAGGATGTAGTGCATGAAGTGTGGTCATTTTACTTCATTAGAACTATTTTAGCAAAGAAGTTGATGTTAGTCAGTTCATTATCTACTATTAGTATATTTATATAATTTCATTTGGATAGTGGTTCTAGAAGGTAGGTTTAACCTTCAGAAGGTTGATATAACCTTCACATTGGGAAAGTCTCTCCAAGTGAAGAAAGGCTCATCCTATGAACTCCTAAAAGGGTTTTTTACTCAAAGAAAAGAGTTTATCCTTTAACAGGGAATTTGTACTCATTGTATTTATCTACTCCTAATAGGGAAATATCTTTTAACTAAGATACTTTATTAGTAGTGCATTATTTGTGGGTTTCTACCCCACCAGGGTTTTTCCCTTAACAAGGTTTCCTCAAGAACAATTCTTGGTGTTCTAATCTATGTTACTTTTGAGGTTTCAAATTTTCATTTACTATTTTTGATGTGAAAAGATAAATTTTATATTAATTAAATACAAATCATTCACCCCCCCCCCCCCCCCTCTCAGTTGTATCCAACAATTGGTATCAGATCTATTAGTCCTTAGAGAGAAAGAATGATCACTTGAGGTGATCTGAAGATGGCTTATTACAGGAAGGACAATCCTAAATTTGATGCTAAAAATTTTGACAGTTGGAATAACAAGATGAGGACACATTTTTTTTTCCTAGGAATCAATTATTGGATGATTAGGAAAATATTGTTGCAAAAATTGATTTTCCTAATGCTATTGATGATGAAAAGAAGATTTACTCTTTCAATATGGTTGCAAGGGAAGCTTTGATAAGTGCACTATCTAAAGTAGAATCTATAGAGGTTAAGGACCTTGATTCATCTCATGAAATTTGGGAAGACTAGAAGCACTTTATGAAGGAGACAAGTACACCAAGCAAGAAAAGTTACAAAATTGGAAGACAAAGATGGAAAATCTAAAAATGCAAGAAGATGAAAATGTCAGAGCTTATGTCTATAGGGTTTTGAAAGTTGTTACAGGAATCATAAATTTAGGAGGCACTTATACTAAAGAAGAGGTCATCGCAAAGATTATGATATATTTGACACATGTTTACAAGACCATAGTGCAAGTGATTAAGGAGATCATTCCATTGCCTCGGGGATTCAATAAAGAGATGTTGATAGCTAATTTAACTATGTTTGAGGTGGTAGAATTACAAGATTCAGTACCTAAGATTGAAACTGCATCAAGGCAACTATTCATAATGATAAAAAGACCTCATGAAGTCTTTTGAGCACTAGTAGGGTTAACAAATATCTTGAGCTTGGAGATTATGGATATAAACTAATAATTGATGAGGAAAATAGGAAGATGGACAAACATGTTTCTCTGATCGCAAGAAAGGAGAAAAAAGGTAAGGTTAAATTTGAAGGAAAATCATCTTTAAAAAAAAATTCTTGTAATTGGTCACTTAGCATCTAGATGACCTACAAGGGTCTCTAAATACAAACCTAAGTTCACTAGGCCAGATTTCTATGATGAGGAATGTTATTATGCTAGTGAAGGTATTTCTGATGATGATTCAATAGTAAATGAGATTGGTTTTGTAGATATAAAGGATAATGAACCTATTCATGAAGAAAAAGCCTTAGTATCACATGTTGAAAAGAAACCTGAATGGATCACTGATAGTGGATGCTCACATCACATGATTGGTGATAAAGATAACTTTGTTTAGTTAACAATACATGATGGTGGAGTTCTCAAATTTGGTGATAATACTCAGGTAAAAGTACAAACTTATGTCATACTTTTATAGAGGAAAAGGTCAAAAACACACAAACTGTTCAACTTTAACGACATAAATGTGGCATTTGTGTTTAGAATTTGAAGATAATGTAAATTGATCAAATGTGTAAAATTGGATGAAGTTTATGCCTATAATTTTTTTAAAAAAAATTGAACAAGAATTGACACATTTTTTTAATTTTTTAAGTCCATTTTTCAGTTGCCGAAAAATGTTGAAAATCTGGGGTCTTGTTCCCGCCAAACAAGTATATACAAATAATCTCTTTTTCCTCTTATTTCAAAATATATTATAGATGACATGTATAGATAGTGCAGAAAAGAAGAAAGATTAGCTTTTTATGTATATTTTCTCCGATATAACTACTCAAAGTCAAACTTATCCGAAATAGACAGTTTTCATCTCCCGTCAAATTTCCCCTATCAAATCTACACCATTCATAAAAACAAATTACATATTCTTGAAGAGGACTCTCTCCTCTAGTGTTAAATATAAAATTTAATTTTTTTTATATGATTTACTATTTCTTTTCTTTATTTGAAGCAGCATCTTCTCCAATGTTAAAATACCTACTTGCAGCATTTTGAAATTATAATATATTAGATCTAATCATAATACTATAAAACTTATATGAAAATAATCTTGACTCTAAGCTCTAGAAAAGGAAATTTTTATATTTTCTAAAAAATATCATTAAAAAGAGTAAGAGTTATTGAAACATCACTTTTCTGAAATAATTTTATTTCTTTATTAATTGGACCCAAATTGGTATAAAACATGCATTTAATAGATATTTCCAATTGAAAAAGATGAAGCACTTATCTAATAAATATACCTAGACCATATGTTTGAAAAAAATTACTTTTTAGTTATAAATACTCAAATTTAGTTGTGCTGATAAGTTAGCCTGAAACGTGACACAACTTTGAGCTTTTACCCTCCTAAACTGACTGTTGGATTAGGATCTACTTCTCTAGATGGAAAAACTAATACTGATAATGTGTTTCTTGTTGATGGACTTAAGCATGACCTATTGACTATTGGAAAGATTATGTAGTACCTCACCCCTAGTCCTCTTTTATAAATGTTATGATTACTTTAGGATGATGGATTATATGTTAGGAAATCATTAATGCATATGATTTTACTGACCTCATAATTGCATGTGTATGGTTGATGTGTTTGCTTTATAATTCTATTTGATGTGCCTAATGTGGTTGAGGGACAGAGTTGTAGTTACTTGCTTGCGAGATCCACGCGATCGACCGATCCCCGTCATTGTTTGTTATATATTTAGATATGTATGCACATGCGGGTTTTGTATGCAGGTTTGCAGGTACCGGGCATCGACTTCCCTGAATTGTCAGGATGAGCGTGCCCTATCACAATATCTCAGATGGTAAGAGAGGGGAGATAACATGGATCCAAAACCCTAACCTAAGCCCATTTGTCCTAGGTTTGGACAAGAATCGGTTTGACTATCCTGCCCGAATTCATCTAGTTGGCATGAATTCGTGGATCCCGTTCTTCAGTGTGTGCTTGGTCTTAGTTTGCTTGGTTTTATTGTGTTTGATTCAATTGATTTATGTTTATATAGGTTATTTTATATGATTATGAATATTAGGATCATTGTTGAATCTAATGATTAATTATGCTCCTATGTTTAATTGAGAAAATTAATCTAAAGTCAATTATTTGATTATTGGGATTTAATTGATTATTTAATTGTAAATTAGATTTAATTATGCTTGAGTGTATTATAAAATAATTGAATATTTAATTGCATGTTCTAGGATGCTTTAAATATTTAATTTATTTAATATGAATTTCAATTATTAACATGTGCTTAATTGAAAATGATTTTTATTATGCTTGCATATTTTATTAAATAATTAAATAGTTGAATTGCATGATTTTAGGATGCATTAAGTATTTAATTTATTTAATAATGAATTTTAATTATAACATGTGCATAATTGAAAAGGGATTTGTTTTCAAAAAAATAACTAGTTTTCAAAAGTCAAAGTTGAGTTGTCAAAATAAAGATATTTTAATTTATTAATTAAGATTTTCTTTCAAAATTGGAATTGGAGTTTCATTGAGAGTTAACTGTTGAGTCATCTCTGGGATTTGCATGAAAGGGGGAATTGAATCCCTAATAGGGGGAATTGCACTCATTTGGAGATTAGACAGGTTTCTTTTGGAGGGGAATTTTGGAGAGCTTGTGGGCTTGAGTTTTTGAGGATTCTTGGTTTGTTGTGACTGCTTGTTGATTTGGGCTTGATTGTGCATCTGGATATGGTTCCTGCTTTCATCATAGTTTTTAGATCTGCAAACAGGATTGGATTTCGAAGAAATCTCACTCTCAGATCTGCAAACAGGGGTTTCATTATAGTTTCTAGCATTGGAGCTAAGGTAGGATCTGGAATTCTTGTTGTGTGCCCTCTATTATTTTGTTTGGCAAAATTTTGTGTTTGAATAGACCTAGATTCTTTTCATTAGATCTGTATAAAATTTCTTGTTTTGGGTATTAGAGAAACCCTAGATCTGTTATTTTATATTTTTATGATGATTCGGCATTGTACCATTATGCTGGCAAAAATTTATCAAAAGTTTGTCTATAGTTTGCTTGTAAAATGATAAATCAATTCTAGACTATAGTTAAACTATAATACTAGAAAGAAATAATTTTCCCCATTGAAAAGAAATTCAATTTGAATGAAAAACCCAATTTGGGTGGAAAATCCTTGCTGGTTAAAATAAATATTCTCTCAAAAATTTACACAGTCAAATAAACCAGTAAAAAGTTAAATTGGAGGCATGATTTTAGTGTATATTTTTTATGAAATATTTGTCCTTCTTAGAAAGGAATATATTCTTTTTCATTGGAATCTGAATTCAAGATTGTTGAAAAGAAAATTTATATTCTGTTAAAAATAATCATATCCTATTCTGTGTTTTTTATAATTTCAGAATTAATTTTTAAAATATATTTATATATTATATATATATATATATATATATATATATATATATATATATATATATATAATTTTGAGCAACAAAATTGTTTTAAAAATATATATATTAACAAAGCTTATTATTAAAAAAATTATTTTAAAAAAAGTGAAAAGGTGGGGGCGGGGGTCCCACCCCAAACCCCCACGCGACAGTCTTCTAAGGCTGCCTACAGCAGCAAGGGTTGTCGTGACAGCCTAGGCTATGCACGGCAGTCGATGCTGTCGTGACAGCCTTGGGGACCCGTGAGGAGGCCGTGGCCCCCATGGTACCCCCCCAAGGTTTGTTACTTTGTTTTTTTTATATTTTTTTTTTAAAATTTAAAATTTATTTAATTTTGTTATTAGTTAATTTATTTTCTAAATAGATTAACTTATATTTTATTTTATTTATATTTTAATTTATAAATTATTTAATTTGTAATTTGAATTAAATTATAATTTGTTTAATTTATAATTTGTCCAATGCATAATTAATCTATAATTTATTTAATTTATGATTTGAGTAGTTGTATTTACTTAATTTATAAGATAATTAGTATGTAATTTATTTTTTTATATATTCTAATTTAATTTGTATTTTAAATTAGATAATTTGTGGTTTTATCTAAATTAAGTAAATGTTATTTGTTTAGATTGAATTCATAGTATTAATCAAGATTAGACTAATTTTCTTAAATCATTGATTTACTTGTTCTATTCATGCATGTTATGGAATGTATGTATATACTTCTTTTACAATAGGCTATATAGGCATTCCTACATCAGTTAGTTGTTTCTGTGTTTGGATATTGGAAATGGTTGTGTAACTACTGATATTGGATGTTTTTGCCCTATTGGATCCATGGAACAACATTAGAGAATATTTTATATTTAGGACATTATTATAATGATTTTGTTCAGTTTCTTCTAGTAGGTTTACTTGTTCTCATGCTTGGATTCAATTGTAAGTGATGTGGAACTTAATAGATCATTTTTCAGTATTCAATAATGTGAGTGTTGTATCCTTTGTGCCTGATGTGCCTTCTTGTGCTATTTATGGGTTATCGGGTACTAGAAGACCTAGGGGGAAAACAGAGGCCAAAGTATGAGTCAGTTGGATATGTTCTCAGCATTATGTTTGATGTGTGTGTGTGTGTATTTCGATCATCACTTGATTTAACCATTTGGGCTCATGTTGTATTGAGTTTTGCTTCATATTATATAAAGGAGAATATGGTATTGACTGTTTATGTCTGATCCATGGGATCATGTGTATATTTGTTTGTGAACACTTTGAGAGTGTTTTTGTGATATCATGGTTATTTGAGAACCAATATGTTCCTATTATTTTTGTGGAACAGTACTGAGGGACATTGTTATCTTTTTGTGATCTATGTATGATCTGTGAGCCTAGGGTAGTTTACCTAGATATGTAGTAGGGGGTGGCTTGCAATAAGCGTCGGGGCCCACAAGTGATTGCCAAGATCACTTATTGTAAGTATCTGTAATCAAGTGATAACCTAATAAATTAAGGGGTATTTAAATGAACTTAACAATATTTGTTCCTCGCCCTAGCTTAGTGCTAGTACAGACTAAGATGGGAATGGAGATGATGTTGGCCACATTGAGAGGTGTGTTTGGTATAGTTAATGGCTTCATCGGTATGAGAAGTCATTGATCTGCGTATGGTCACTTGAGTATCGGGATCCAGAGTGATTACCAAGATGAGACTCAAGGGTTAGATGTACATGATGACACCTGCCTATGCATAGTCTAGTTATTCTACATGCATCGGTTGCCTCTAGATTAGTGAGTCATACCTTGTACTTTTTCTGTATACCTTGAGTAGAGAGCTTTCAAGATCTTTTCTTTAGCTTGTTCTGTTTGATGTTTGTTATCTGAGTGGGATCTGGTGTTATCTCCTCAACACGGTGGGAGTGGACCATTTAGGTTCACAAGGTCAAGTGGTAGTGATTCTTTTACCATTTGAGATTCTGATGTTTGTGTACCAGTGTTGGATGATCCCTGTAGCCATTGTTCCTTCTTGATCTTCATCATTGGAGTTGTACTCTTCTCCTTCTTCTTCCTTGTGATCTTGTATCTTTGTATCAGCTCATCAGAAGTATCATGTGTACTTCTTTTCAGTTATTATATTACATACCCTACGACATGTGCAGTGGATGTAGGTTTATGGATACCTTATGGTACTAGTTGTATTTATATTATCTTTGATGTGATGTTGCTTTTATCTTTCATTATTTATATGAGATTTGTAATTGTACCTAATCTTTTTTAATTAATTATTGTAAACGTAATCTTCATCATGGGACCCTCGAGTTTTGTAATCTGTTCTAGATGTTGTGTTAATGTGTATAAATGGTAATTGCTTCCGCACTAATGTTTATCTTGTATGTTAACTTTTTTTCAAAAATATTCTGCAAACTTAGATGCATGGTTAGGTTAATTTCTCCTGGGTTCCTTGGTGGGGCATTACACTTGGTATCAAAGAACCAAGTTCTACACTGGGAACTCTGGGAAGTTGTGTGCCATTTGATGTCTAAACTGTTTAAACTTGAAAACCAAACATAGACATATAACTCTTTTCTATTTATTGTGCATGGTTACCTTCTCTAATGCATCTAAGGTGAAGTACCTTTGGATGTCATGAAGCGATTACTCCTTTGAGTGTGGCTACCACTAGTCACCTTGTTATGTTGAGGTTTTATGATTGATGATTTATTTTTGGTTGATTGATGAACTGTTCATGTTGTGTATGGGCTAGCATTGAAAATTTTGAACTTTCTTGTGATTGGATTAGTCACCTAACTCTCTCTTTTTGTTATCTATTTTGTGATGCTAGTCACACTTAATTTATTGTTGAAATTGAGGATCCCTTATGATTTAATGTTGGACTTGTGATTCCCCCACTTGGGTTTTACCTTTTTGAGTTTTGTGGTGGCTACTCTGAATGTTTGTTATTGTTGGCCCTGTTCTGTGATAAGTGTTATTTCTATCATGTTCATCATGAACCCCTGATAGTATGTATAAGGGAGGACATCACAGAGATGGTACTATGGTTGTTGTGTGAAATTGGAATCATTATGTATCTTTTATGTTTGCATAAGTGTTGCATTAACTAGATAGATTTTCATGAACTCCTCAATTTTATTATTTGTTATAGTTATGAATGTGTTCTTTATGCGATTGAACCTAGATGTTTTCTATGATGATCAATGAATAAAGGTTTTGATTTATTTGAATTTAAAATGAATGATTGATCAATGTGATTTTTAGTTTGTTCCTAAACCAGGTATTATATTGTTCTTAATGACTGCATATCATGTTCCTACTTTATGATTTGATTTAGATGTTATGTTTTGTTTTTAGTAAATGCTTCATGTTTGAGGGATGCATACCCCTATCTATTTGTAGGCTTCCAGGAGTAAACCTAATCCTAGGGGGGTGGATGTAGTACCTCGCCCCTAGTCCAATTTTATAAATGTTATGATTACTTTAGGATGATGGATTATATGTTAGGAAATCATTGATGCATATGATTTTACTGACCCCATACTTGCATGTGTATGGTTGATGTGTTTTCTTTATAATTTTGTTTGACATGCTTGATGTGGTTGAGGGACGGAGTCATAGTTACTTGCTTGCGAGATCCACATGATCGACTGATCCCCGCCATTGTTTGTTATATATTTAGATATGTATGCACAAGTGGGTTTTGTATGCAGGTTTGCAGGTACCGGGCATCGACTTCCCTGAATTGTCAGGGTGAGCATGCCCTATCGCAATATCTCAAATGGAAAGAGAGGGGAGATAACATGGATCCAAAACCCTAACCTAAGCCCATTTGTCCTAGGTTTGGACAAGAATCAGTTTGACTATCCTCCCCAAATTCATCTAGTTGGCATGAATTTGTGGATCCCATTCTTGAGTGTGTGCTTGGTCTTAGTTTGCTTGGTTTTATTGTGTTTGATTCAGTTGATTTATGTTTATATAGGTTATTTTGTATGATTATGAATGTTAGGATCATAGTTGAATCTAATGATTAATTATGCTCCTATGTTTAATTGAGAAAATTAATCTAAAGTCAATTATTTGATTATTGGGATTTAATTGATTATTTAATTGTAAATTAGATTTAATTATGCTTGAGTGTATTATTAAATAATTGAATATTTAATTGCATGTTCTAGGATGCTTTAAATATTTAATTTATTTAATATGAATTTCAAATTATTAACATGTGCTTAACTGAAAATGATTTTTATTATGCTTGCATATTTTATTAAATAATTAAATAGTTGAATTGCATGATTTTAGGATGCATTAAGTATTTAATTTATTTAATAATGAATTTTAATTATAACATGTGCATAATTGAAAAGGGATTTGTTTTCAAAAAAATAACTAGTTTTCAAAAGTCCAAGTTGAGTTGCGAAAATAAAGATATTTTAATTTATTAATTAAGATTTTCTTTCAAAATTGGAATTAGAGTTTGATTGAGAATTAACTGTTGAGTCATCTCTGGGATTTGCATGAAAGGGAAAATTGAATCCCTAATAAGGGGAATTGCACTCATTTGGAGATTAGACAGGTTTCTTTTGGAGGGGAATTTTGGAGAGCTTGTCAGCTTGAGTTTTTTAGGATTCTTGGTTTGTTGTGGCTGCTTGTTGATTTGGGCTTGATTATGCATCTGGATCTGGTTCCTGCTTTCATCGTAGTTTTCATATTTGTAAACAGGATTGGATTTCGAATAAATCTCACTCTCAAATCTACAATAGGGGTTTCATTACAGTTTCTAGCATTGGAACTAAGGTAGGATCTGGAATTCTTGTTGTGTGCCCTCTATTATTTTGTTTGGCAAAATTCTGTGTTTGAATAGATCTGGATTCTTTGCATTAGATTTGTATGAAATTTCTTATTTTGGGTATTAGAGAAACCTTAGATCTGTTATTTTATATTTTTATGATGATTTGGCATTGTACCATTATGCTGGCAAAAATTTATCAAAAGTTTGTCTATAGTTTGCTTGTAAAATGATAAATCAATTCTAGACTATAGTTAAACTATAATACTAGAAAGAAATAATTTTCCCCATTAAAAAGAAATTCAATTTGAATGAAAAACCCAATTTGGGTGGAAAATCATTGCTGGTTAAAATAAATATTCTCTCAAAAATTTACACAGTCAAATAAACTAGTTAAAAGTTAAATTGGAGGCATGATTTTAGTGTATATTTTTTATGAAATATGTGTCCTTCTTAGAAAGGAATATATTCTTTTTCATTGGAATCTGAATTCAAGATTGTTGAAAAGAAAATTTATATTCTGTTAAAAATAATCATATCCTATTCTGTGTTTTTTATAATTTCAGAATTAATTTTTAAAATATATTTAAATATTATATATATATATATATATATATATATATATATATATATATATATATATATATATATATATATATATAAAAAAAAAATTTTGAGCAACAAAATTATTTTAAAAATATATATATTAACAAAGCTTATTATAAAAAAAATTATTTTAAAAAAAGTGAAAAGATGGGGGCGGGGGTCCCACCCCACAACCCCCACGCGGCAGTCTTCTAAGGTTGCCTACGGCAGCAGGGGCTGCCATGACAGCCTAGGTTGCGCACGGAAGTCGATGTTGTCGTGATAGCCTTAGGACCCGTGAGGAGGCCGTGGCCCCCACGGTACCCCCCCCCCCAAGGTTTGTTACTTTGTTTTTTTAATATATATTTTTTAAAATTTATAATTTTTTTAATTTTGTTATTAGTTAATTTATTTTCTAAATAGATTAACTTATATTTTATTTTATTTATATTTTAATTTATAAATTATTTAATTTGTAATTTGAATTAAATTATAATTTGTTTAATTTATAATTTGTCCAATGCATAATTTAATTAATCTATAATTTATTTAATTTATGATTTGAGTAGTTGTATTTACTTAATTTATAAGATAATTAGTATGTAATTTATTTTGTTATATATTCTAATTTAATTTATATTTTAAATTAGATAATTTGTGGTTTTATCTAAATTAAGTAAATGTTATTTGTTTAGATTGAATTCATAGTATTAATCAAGATTAGACTAATTTTCTTAAATCATTGATTTAGTTGTTCTATTCATGCATGTTATGGAATGTATGTATATACTTCTTTTACAATAGGTTGTATAGGCATTCCTACATCAGTTAGTTGTTTATGTGTTTGAATATTGGAAATGGTTCTTTAACTACTGATATTGGGCATTTTTGCCCTATTGGATCCATGGAACAACATTAGAGAATATTTTATATTTAGAACATTATTATAATGATTTTGTTCAATTTCTTCTAGTAGGTTTACTTGTTCTCGTGTTTGGATTCAATTGTGCGTGATGTGGAAGATCATTTTTTAGTATTCAATAATGTGAGTGTTGTATCCTTCGTGCCTAATGTGTCTTCTTGTGCTATTTATGGGTTATCGGGTACTAGAAGACCTAGGGGGAAAACAGAGGCCAGGGTATGAGTCGGTTGGATATGTTCTTAGCATTATGTTTGATGTGTGTGTGTGTATTCCGATCATCACCTGATTTAACCATTTGGGCTCATGTTGTATTGAGTTTTGCTTCATATTATATAGAGGAGAATATGGTATTGATTGTTTATATCTGATCCATGGGATCATGTGTATATTCTTTTGTGAACACTTTGAGAGTGTTTTTGTGATATCATGGTTATTTGAGAACCAATATGTTCCTATTAGTTTTTTGGAACAGTCCTGAGGGACATTGTTATCTTTTTGTGATCTATGTATGATCTGTGAGCCTAGGGTAGTTTACCTAGATATGTAGTAGGGGGTGGCTTGCAATAAGCACCAGGGCCCACAAGTGGCTGCCAGGATTACTTATTGTAAGTATTTGTAATCAAGTGATAACCTAATAAATTAAGGGGTATTTAAATGAACTTAACAATATTTGTTCCTCGCCTTGGCTTAGTGCTAGTACAAACTAAGATGGGAATGGAGATGATGTTGGCTGCCTTGAGAGGTGTGTTTAGTATAGTTAATGGCTTCATCAGTACGAGAAGTCATTGATCCATGTATGGTCACTTGAGTGCCAGGATCCAGAGTGATTACCAGGATCAGACTCAAGGGTTAGACGTACATGATGACACATGCCTATGCATAGTCTAGTTATTCTACATGTGTCGGTTGCCTCTGGGTTAGTGAGTCATACCTTGCACTTTTTCTGTATATCCTGAGTAGAGAGCTTTCAGGATCTTTTCCTTAGCTTGTTATGTTTGATGTTTTTTATCCGAGTGGGATCTAGTGTTATCTCCTCAGCACAGTGGGAGTGGACCATTTAGGTTCACGAGGTCGGGTGGTAGTGATTCTTTTACCATTTGAGATTTTGATGTTCGTGTACCAGTGCTAGATGATCCCTGTAGCAGTTGTTCCTTCTTGATCTTCATCATTGGAGTTGTACTCTTCTTCTTCTTCTTCCTTGTGATCTTGTATCTTTGTATCAGTTCATCAGAAGTATCATGTGTACTTCTTTTTAGTTATTGTATTACATACCCTACGACATGTGCAGTGGATGTAGGTTTATGGATACCTTATGGTACTAGTTGTATTTATATTATCTTTGATGTTATGTTGCTTTTATCTTTCATTGTTTATATGAGATTTGTAATTGTACCTAATCTTTTTTAATTAATTATTGTAAATGTAATCTTCATCATGGGACCCTTGAGTTTTGTAATCTATTATGGATGTTGTGTTAATGTGTATAAATGGTAATTGCTTCCGCACTAATGTTTATCTTGTATGTTAACTTTTAAAAAAACAAAATCTACAAACTTAGATGCATGGTTAGGTTAATTTCTCCTGGGTTCCTTGGCGGGGCATTACAGATTATGGATAAAGGTTATTAGTTACATTTTAGAAATGGATCATGCACTATCAATGGATAAAAGTGAAACTTGATTGCATCAGGAACAAAGACAAGAGGTAATGTATTTGAATTGAATACCACAAAAGGACGATGTTTTAAGTCTCATGTTGATGAAAGTTGGCTATGGCATAGAAGATTTTTTCATGTAAATTTTGATAACATTGTGAAGGAAAGTTACATCAATACTATTAGGGACTTACCAAAAATTATTAATCCATGTAACACCATGTGCGGAGAATGTGTAATGGGAAAGAAAATAAAGGGGAGTTTCTATAGTAAGTCATACATTGCCAAAGGGAAGCTAGATCTAGTGCATACAGATCTTTGTGGTCCTGCAAGGACTAGATCCTCTTATGGTGAAATGTACTTCATACTATTTTTTGATGATCATTGGTTAAGTGCACAAATATGGGGGACCAAAAAGGGGGGTATAAGATGCCACTTTTTTCTGAAATCAGAAAACTTTAAACTTTAACGAGAAACTGAAGATAATTAGACTCAAAATTTTAAGATACAACAAGAAAAAGAGTTTTAATACTCCAAATTTGCTTTGTAAACTACTAATTTATTTAAAAATGGTACATATTAAGGACCTCAAAAAGGGGGAGCACAAAAAGTGGTCCTATTTTTTGTAAAAAAAAAACATGTAGCGTCTGGTGTGCTCCCCCTAAAATGTTAACTTTGTTTTTGAATTTCTTTAATTGCTCCAATGAGAATTTAGCTAACACCACTTAGTTTTATCCCAGATTTTTCTACTAATTTTTTTATGAATGTATAAATTTTTATGAATTTTTTGAAGTGCACACATCCTAAAAACATGAAATTTATGTGTGCTCCCCTAGAAATCATTGAAAACTAATCAAAAATCAAATTTTCTATTTTTAAAGTGTGTATAATGGAGTCTAGTTTCTAAAAAAGTAACTTGATGCAACATTCGACGAACGATCTAAATCTATGCCCAAAATAACTACATGCTGGTTTTGACAAAAATTGGACATACATACAAAAGAAATTAGAGATGAAATGCTTAACAAAATCAGAATTCAAAATAAATTATATGGTTAGATAGCTAACAGAGAGATATACAATATCATGACATCTAATTTTATCGTTATTGAACCACGAGTAAACCTGATGAGGAGCACACAAAAAAAGATGTGAATTTTTTGTACGTCTATTGGAAAACACATCTAAGTCTATTTGAATCATCTAAGCCTTTGGGTTGGATCTCCAAGGAAAATCCAAGCCTTAGTCTTGGTGGATTCCAATGTATTTCAAAGCGCATATGCACTATAGCGCGTACGTGCTATTCAAATTTATGGCTTGAATAACATGTATGTTCTATAGCACATACGCGCTATGTAACATCTGAAAAAGGCTTAAGGGAGTTAGAGACAAAGATTGAGAAGGTCATGGAGGGGGCTAAGAGAGGAAGAGAGAGAGTGAGAAGGTGAGAGGGATAGGGGGAGAGGGAAAGGGAGGAGAGCGAAGGATAGGGGTGAGAGAGGAGAGAGAGAGAGTGAGAGAGAGAGAGAGAGAGAGAGAGAGAGAGTTTGTAATAAGTGACTACAAATGGTTTGTATTAAAAAAGTGTAGGAGTTATTACACCTTTGATAATCATATTATTGTGTCGAATACATTTCATGGACCCTTACATAATTCAAAATCCCTGGGAATTCATAGAATATAGAAGATTGATTTCCATCTAGTCCATGCTTAGTGCACCTGTTATTGCCTAATGAGTCATAGATGGTCCTAGGACCCCATCCTCACCTTATCTCCCC